>NMRB01001303.1:0-15910 GCA_002633025.1 Notospermus geniculatus
TTCTCCTCTGGCTCAACACGAAGGTTAACTCCAACATCTGGTCGAATCCGAAAGTAATGGTAACCTTTAATGGACCATTTAATTCTGATTGGGCGCATACTGTGATCAATGTAAACTAGTGAACTCCCTGAGTGCATGTGGCGCGATAGTCAAAGTAGAACTGATTCCGCGAATGATGGGGATTCCCCAGTCGCCTGTCGACTTACGCAAGGCGAAAAATATTGTTTGCACGTAGTTGGGACCAGGATATTTATGACGACTTAGGCACTTTGACGACTTAGGAATGACGACTTAGCGAATGTAATTTAATTGGAAATAACATTACAAGAAATCGGGACCTTTTCAACCGCGTCGACTTAAACACTTTGGCGGGTTAGGCGCCGGCGACTTACGCGAGGTTTACTGTACGTATACGGATCGAAATGTACACAAAATTTGTCCTCGTTGTGCAGAATTCTATCCGTATACGTATAAGGATCCGTGATAAGTCGCTGATCTCAACCTCCCTATTCTCGCGTGGTCTGCTTAACCGTTATTCCCCATTACTCTGCTCCACTCTGACTTATGGCTGCCGTACACGATCAAATTTTTCATCGATTTTTTTTAGCTCACCCGTGAGCTTTTGTCGTGGTGCAGCGTCCGTCGTCGTCGTCGTCCGTCGTTGACCGTTAGCAGGGCACGTTTCGTAACCGCTGGAGCTATTGATCTGAAACTTGGTATATATATACCCCTAGGTCAGGTGACCTATGACACCAAGTTTCGGTCCGATTCGTCTCTTAGTTTGGCCACCAGGTGGCGGAAACCAAAAACACAAATATTTATCATAGGTGTATCAAATTAGGATACATCATAAAAAACGGATTTTTTATTTGACCTACTTTTGAAGGTCACAGAGGTCAAAGTTCGACAAAAGTAACGAACGTGCCACTTTTCTTCATTATTTCACTGAACGTCTTCATATCTTGCATAAACATGTATTAGAGGGGTACCTTCAAAAATACCGAGTTTCGGCCCGATCGGACATCCAATATGGCCGCCAGGTGGCGTAACCTGAAAATCATCGAAGTGCTATAACTCAGGAATGGTTTGACCCAGAGTGCTCAAACTTGATATTTACCTCCCTCTAGGTGACCTTTACAAGCACGTCAAATTTCGGCCTGATTAAAGTTCCAATATGGCCGCCAGGTGGCGTAACCCGAAAATCATCAAATGTGCTATAACTCAGGAACGACTTGACCCAGAGCGCTCAAATGTGCTATGTGGCTCCCTCCAGATGACCTTTATGTGCATGTGACGTTTTGGCCCGATCGGACATCAAATATGGCCGCCAGGTGCCATAACCCCAAAATCATTGAAGTCCTACAACTTGGGAATGACTTGACCCCAGATTGCCCATAACTGACATACACCTCTCTCTGTCATTGCGCTATTCAAACGGGTGAGCACATGGTCCATGGACCATTTCATTTATGGTTCCCGATCATCAAGATCGGGAACCATATCTTTTTGGTCATGGTGTCTGTGTGTGCGTGTGCGTGCGCGTGTGTGTGTGTGTGTGCGCGCGTGTGTGTGCGTGCGTGCGTGCGTGCGTGCGCGCGCGTGCGCGTGCGTGTGTGTGTGTGTGTGTATCTATCTGTCCAGCCACATCAAGGTTTGAAGTTACACATATTATTGGCGAGCCCTGGGTCAGGTAACCGCTGAAGCCATCCACACGGCATGGAGAGCCTGTGGGCTTCTACAGAATGAAGAACCTGTACCTGAACATGTAGATCATGATATAATTTTTGGCTAGTTAGACGATGAAGGTGGTAAAGATGGTAATCTTTGACGATGCGAATGATGATGGTGAGTGATTCCAGGTTTTTGTACTCTTTGCACAAGATCCGCGCAATTTGATTTGTAGTTTGGCCGACAAGGCATTAAAATTGTTTTCGTTGGAATCAGTTTTTTCCCTTTAAGTTAGTCACGGGAGAGGGTTAATGAAGATCGCCAACCATGATTGTTGATATTGGTCAATTCATTTTGACAAAAGTGAAACTGACCCTCACCGCGGGATATCCATTACGATGCTCACCAGGCGTAAGACGATTTCCATTAAACATGTAACCCTGACTAGGCCTTTCATAACTTGGCCTGGATCGTGTATAGTCAATAATTCGCGTGGTTCGCAGGTTGGCTGTGGTGGCCGGATAAGTCATATTATACAGTATGAAGTTGCTTGGTGAAGTAATGACGAACTGTGCCAGGTTCGTTACTTTTGTAGAACTTTGACCTCAGTGACCTTGAAAAGTAGGTCAAATCAAGAACCCGTTGTATATGTTATGTATCCTAATTAGCTACACCTATGGTAAAAAATTGGGGATGATCCAGTCATTATTTCAGGAGTTATTGCACTTTTTATGTTTTTGGTTTTGGCCACCTGGTGGCCAAGCCAAAAATTGTATCGGATCGAAACTTGGTGTCCTAGGTCATCTGACCTAGGGGTATATGTGTACAAAGTTTCAGGTCAATAGCTCCAGCGGTTACGAAACGTGCCCTGCTAACGGACTACAAACGACGGACGACGACGAACGCTGCACCACCGTAAGAGCTCACCAGGTGAGCTAAAAAGTGAAATAACGGGCCTGTGAAATTCTAACTCCTCGCTCACAATCATACTTGAAACAATGATCAATCTGTTCACTGTCATCTGAAACTAATGGGATACCCGCGTGACAAACTTTGCTACGCGGTGGCGGTGCGATCGATTGACCCGTCGCAACGTCATTGACGTCATTTTAGGTGTTGACGTTGCGTCATGAAAAAGTGACCTGTACATTTTTCTACAGGAAAAATGAGACAAAAACGTTGCTTTTATCGCCAACCTATCTCCTCATTTTAAGGAAAAAAGCAAGGAGATTAAAGAAATTTTCATCAGCTACAGAATGATGTAAAGTTTACTGTCAGGCGACCAACAGAAACAGGTTATTTTCACACCAGAAATAAATGGAAATAACGTTAGAAAAAAGAAACTTCGGGTACATCGCTCGCAGCGCCACGTCGGGACGTTAGTTCCGCGGGTACCTCATTCTGTCCAAGGATAACAAATTTATTGTGTCCTTGAATGCATCTTCCCATGGACTGAAAAGATGGTGCTAGAACTGTCCTGGAATGGCAATTTGACTGTTGCGGACCCTTTGGTATCGGGTGGTCCCGCTGAATCTGCATTTCCGATACTACACTTTTTAGGCTTGCATTTTTGTACCGGATGTTATTCCACACCCAAGCGGGATATTGATTTGAAATTCACATCATCTTTTGTCTTATCACTTCCTTAGTTTTGGCGCAGTTACATTGTTTTCGGTTTGAGACTTCATGAGATATTGAACTTTGAAAAGTGGGACGTTTTTTTCTGTGACACCCGATGTACCCCTATGTCATATGAAATATGACACCAAGTTTCAGACCTATTGGAGTCTTGGCTTCGCCACCAGGTGGCCAACACCCCAAACACAAAAAGTACAATAACTCCTGAACTAATGACTGGATCATCTCAAAATTTTCATCATCGGTACATCTAATGAGGAGACCTGACTTGTAACCGGTTTTTGATTTAACCTACTTTACAAGGCCACAGAGGTCAAAGTCCAAAATCTTGTCATTTGGTGGCACGTTTCTTGGGTATTTGACCTAATAACTTCTAACTTGATGTGATCAGGTGTCTGGGTACCCTCTCTACCTGGACCGCAAGGCTTGCCTGGGAACATTTCGATTTAATAGTTGCCATTTGTTGTTCTGGTACATTCATCCAGGTGAGCACATGGTCCATGGACCATTTCACTGCCTGAAGTGCAGATCCACCAAAGAATCCGATTGTCGACAACAAACGGGAGAGAAAGAGAAAGTTTGAAGTAGAAATCAAAGGTTTACGCAACAAAACACCAAACACCCCTAGTTGGAATCTCGTGATATAACATCTGCATCGACTTTTGCCCAAACCTGACGTCGGCTACAACAGAGTCAACGAATAGAACTATAATTACATGTACTGTATATGTATCAGGCTAAATATGCTTTCTGCTAAGATCTTTTGAGCAACTTCTAATAATGACGACGCCAGAAACTGTCCAGTGCGGGAAATTCAAATGCCCTAGGCCTAGATTTTTTATTTTCTTGAATAGCGCCGTCAGGTGGAGAGACCTGATATTAACTTCTCTTTCCACTATGCAGAAAAATATCAACCTACCTATCCCGTCACTTTTCACAGCATATTTATTACATGGGCTGAGATATTGCAATATTTCATTTCACGCAAAACACCTGTTGGAGAGCTAAATACACTACAGGTCGAATCGCGGCAAACTTTAGAGCTGTTTCACCTTGCCGATGGGCTACCTGGAAGGTTCAGCTCCTTTGGGCTTGTCTTCAAAAGGCACTTGTTTGACAGACATATATATAGACGGACGGACCCATAGATGGACAGAGCCGCATTATATACATATGAGTTTGCTCTGCTGACCTTTCATCAGATGAGCCAAAAATTGGATGAAAAGATTGATCGTGTATGGCGGGCATAAAATAAAATCGTGTTTTTTCCAGAATTAAATCACGACATCATGTGACTTGAGTCAGATTACGTCGGCTCTAGTGTGCAATGGTCTAATCTGTGGCTATTTCATATTACCGACTGACATTTATTACTACGCAATGAAGTCACCCAACCCAATACACACAGTGGGTGAGGTCAAGTATTGTGTAAAAATGGATTGAGTTAACTTTGAGTTAACCTGTCAGGTTAACTCTGAGTAAACTCTTGGTAAACCTTGGCTAACTCTGAAGCAAATATAAGATAACCCTCAGGTAACCCCTGGGAATTCCCCACGTCTACTAGATTCCTTGAATCTTTCCTCTGGGTCAGCATCAGTGCATACTTCATGCTCACACATGCTGTACATTAGTAGCAGTGTTAATAGCGCCCACAGCACACACGCTTGACAAGCAAGATGGACAAGGGGAAGAATGAGAGATTTCGTTGGAGCGAGCAGAAAATGATCAAGGCTTTAAATCACCTTAGAGAAAATCACAACAGGTTCAAGCAGTTTCCCGCAATTCTGCCTTCCGCCAGCACTCGCACACTTCCCAATTGATATTATGTAATGTTAAGATATTCACTGTCATGACTGTGATTGACCTTTTCTGAGCTCCTCATAACTTGTGTCTATTTTTAACGCTGGGAATTCCATGACGTGATCATGTCTGACGTGATCATGGCTGACGTGACCAGCGCTATTTATAGAATTTCCCGCAATTCTGCCTTGTACCTGCGCATGCGTACTTATACTTTCATATTCGCGCCATCTATCGACAAATTTATAAACTATTATTGCGACCTGCCACCTATGACTGAGATATTGAACTGACGAATATCCCTGAGTTCCCTCTAGAGTCCCTTTAAGATTACCCTAATGCATTTTTCCATTCGAATTTAACAAAGACGGCTGCTCTGCTCAGGTATACTTCACCCTGGGGTATAATTTAAGTAAAATTTTGAGTTTACCCAGAGTAAACTCAAGGTAAACTATAGCCTCGTTGAGAAGTTACGTTTTGGGTATATTGGGGGTTATCTTTACCCTAGGGTAAAAATCTGAGGGTTATCTTTACTCAAAACTTGACCACACCCAGTGGATCACTATCGTGGCTGAAAATAAAAGGGTCACATTACTGAACGCGAGAAATAACAAGTTGAATAATGACCTAGTTTGCGAGCAAACAGTAAATTCACAATAGCGCTACTGTGTCTGTAATGAATTAGCAATGAACACATTCGACATACCCCCACTGCGAAGTTGATTATACTGTCAAATACAGTTTTATGTAGTAGGTCTTCTATGGCCCTGTCAACTACTTTTTTTGCCGATTCGACTGCTTTTACACTCGCACGCCATTTTTTACTCATCTGCGATAGTTTTGTTTTAGAAATTTGGAACGTTGAGAACGTCATCTCGTACTCCATCTTCCTGCCCTTCATTTCCGTGTTGGACACGCCTATAAAAGAACATTATATGATATGGTGAATGTGGATTTGTTGATTGGGAATCAATGTCGATTGGAAAAGCCGTTGAATGCCAGATTACACTGAAAAAAAATTTCGGCTCATGTTGAGTACTTTGGGGTACTCATCAGTCATTTTGTCCGTGAGATGAGTAGAAAGGTACTAATTGGGTACTAATTGGGTACTCATCGGGCCAAGGAGCTGCATTTGGAGTTCCTTGCTACTCGCTATGAGTATCTTTCTACTCGCTATCAGTACCTTTCTACTCAATATGAGTACCTTTCTACTCATCTCACGGACAAAACGAGTACCCCGAAAGTACTCAACATGATTAGGATTTTTTTTTCAGTGTAAAGCTGCCAGTACACATGCAACATTTCCCAACATTAGAACTACATTCTTCAGTATCACGATTTCTAACTAGCACATATACTGTATTCTCTGCAATAAGTGGCCGCGGCGGGAGACCGAATTCACGCGAGATCATTGATTATACATGGATCAATGGAGAACTTAAAAGTCTCGTGTTGAATATGCCTGATTTGGGGTTAGTGTCGTAATGGACATACTAGACGTGCGTAACATACAAGAGAACAGGGGTTACTTCATTTACAATGAAAGAAAAATGAACAAAATTACAGCCATTCATTAACGAACTAGGCCTAGAAATCGGCATGGCTTTAGATTACATCCCAGGTGATACACCCTCTATTTTTTCAGCCTTAATGGGAAGCTGTTATTGTACATTTTCATATTGCTTGAGAAAAGCAATAAAGACACCCCCAGTTGACTCTTTGCATGGTCCAATGCTTTATGGAAACAGAAAATGAGCAAAGTCCCAAGAATTACAGCTTAAATTACATTACGTAATCAAAACAAAGAAATTCACCAATCATGAAAAACAGGCAAAATTTTCTGACAGAAGAAGGGTGTAAATGACATATTCAGGGAGTGGCAGCAACTTCACAAATCCATAGAACCTCGGGTGGCGAGGGTGTCTTGACCTGCACTTCATCAACACCATACACGCTCAGGACAATAAAGTAGTTACAGGAAGTAAAATCATCGTGGAGCACGTGTGTTTGCAGTTTATTGAAAACATCATGCGTGCCCTCGCTTCAACCATCATTTGGAAGATTGACGTTCAACCAGGAGGTTTTATCTTGTACAGTCTAAATGGATATTATAATCGAAACACACGTGGATGAACGGATGATGCAGGTAAGTTTTTAAGGCCAGAACAATCGCAAATTTAGACATTTAATCAGCTATATTCCTCTGTACATTTTTGTACAGAGTGATGCATGGGGAAAACTGACTCGATCAAACATTCGCTTTCAACCCCTAAACCACGTTTCTATCTGTTATTATAGAAGTCACTCATCTAAGAGGGCTAACATATGTCGATCCAGCTGTTGACATGCACAGAAAACCCTTATTTTGGTGTGTTTTGTGGGGAATCAATAACGTCATTTGTTCAGTCCTCCGCGCAAATAGTAGTTCTGATTTCTGCCACATGCGCCACCCCTGACCAATCACATTTGAGAACGGCATGGCCACTACCCGTCCTAACATTTGTTAATTTCATTACGTAAAAGAGTTAGGAGGGCCTCCAGTCTAGTCTTGGAAAATCTAGCAGCATTCATAAAATTCACGTTTGATCTTCACAATGTAACATTTCTTGAGAAAGTGTTCCGAATACCAGTCTTTAGTTTCAGATTATTAGCTAATTAATGCGTTCTAAGACGTGTCTCACTCAATTCCTTTTGACTAATAGACCCCGCAGGTGCCTTCATTTTTGCCATATAACTTGTAGGCCTACTTCTAATGGTATTTTGACATGTTTTATTCACAACGTCTGCCCATGTTCCAAAAATTCACAACGTCAGTTTGCCCTTAATTTGGGCTTAAAAGTGCGTGATTTCGATCCCTTCTGAGGGCATATCGTAACTTTCTGGGAAAAATGCTAAAACACTGGCACTACTGGGATATCAACATTTGGTACCGGGTATGATGTTTTTCAGGTCGATCTGGCCAAAGGTACGTGGCTGACCTCTTGTCACTAAACTGTAATGGTGTGATCACAAATAAAAATGTTGCACAACCCTCAACAGCCAGTGTCATGGCTGACTGGCAATAGCTGACATCGTGGATTTGCTATATTGATTACGCCAACCGTGCAGATAATTTAGCGTTGTGCAACACCACTATCTTTTGGTAAATGTGATCTAGTCACATTCCTAAGTTTGGCCAGAACGATGATGAACACAGAAAGAGTTGTGTTGTCCTCATGTCGGGTGGCATAGCGAATGCCCACCTCCGCCGCTGGGATGATAAGTCACCCTTGGCTTAGCTTCACGAGACATCATCCCCGCAGGTGGACATTTGGTATGTCACTTAACATGAGTCCTGCATGTAGATTTCAAGGAATCCTAGAAAACAAGGAATCTTAAGGAATACGGTCTGCAGAATAACAGCAGCACTCACGAATGAGGCCTTAGCTAAACAGCTCACGGCTGAGGCACAGGATGTGGATGATCATCACATGGGCCGCAGATGATGAGTGCGGAGTCGGCACATCCGACGGTGATCAATACCACTAGGCCTAATTGTATGTACAAAACTAGCAGTTTAATCAAGTGCACCGGTACCAGAAACAGCAAACTAAACTAGGCCCTAAATTAGCGCGCACACTGAACATGCAACAGAGCCTTTTCACGGATAGCATTTTGTGCGTAATACGCTTGCGCGAGAGGTGCATTGTGGGAACGAACGTCTATTGTTCAAAAACTATAGACCAGTGTCGAACTGCAGTTTTATTGATAAATTTCTTGAAAAGTGTGCCTTCACACAGTTAAACGCCTATTTGTCAGAAAACTCCTTGTACGGAAAATTCCAATCAGCCTACCGTGAGGGTCATTTTATCATGGTAATTCTGAACGGTAAAGGATAGTTTACCATGGTATAACTGGCTTTCACCATGATAAACCTTCTTTACCGCCCAGAATTACCATTCACCATGGTAAAATGGAGAATATTTTTTATAAGGGATGTTATCTCTTGACGGACAAAGAGATGTCATTCTTGTCATTTTAGATCTGTCGGCTGCCTTTGACACCATCGATCACGACATACTTATCAACCGACTGCGAGCGAGGTTTGGTATCGGAGGCCTCCCCTGGGGAAGTTAGGCTGGTACCCGGTCCCAACATGGCGTCGAACGTGCCGAACCCGCCATTTTTATGCAAATAAATAATGGCCAGCCCGTAACTAGTGTGCAGATAGTGGGGACAAAATGGCTACCAGGACGATTTTTATCTTCTAGTCGTCCATGCCGTCTGCTGGTGTGCCATTGCCATTGCTGGCCGCCATTTTGCATGACCACGTGGTGCAAACTCACTCGGCAGAGGCCAAATCAGCGTTCGGAATGGGACTTTATTGAGCATGCGCCTCAGTTGCTCAAAAATTTACTCCGGTGAGGCCTGGATGAGTAAACGAACACGCTATACGTGTGGGTTGGACAGGGCACCAGTCTTGGTTCCCGATGCCGCCGCCAGGGGAGGAAAGCACTTGTGTTCGATGTGGAATTTGTCTGTTCGTGGTTTATCCAAAAACTAAAAAAAAAAGAATTACAGGCCAAGATGTTGTTCCCCACGGCGCCTCTGTTGAATAAATGTCTTTGAAATACATTTTGGGAGGGGTTTACCTGTCGTTTAGTGCGAGTTTTATTGACATTAATTAAGGTTATCTCGAATATATATTTTTTCACATCATTCATTACGGGGAATTCCTTAAGATTCCTTGGGATTCCTTATTTTCTAGGATTCCTTAAAATCTATATATGGCCCTGCATGTATCGTAACTGTACGCCTTGCGATTGCAGTGATGAATTGAATTCCAATGTGCGATCACGGCAAGTACATTTCTGATGAACAAGTATATTTTCTCAGTCTTCTCTTTCTCGATTCGTTTCATACCCTACTTACGGGAAATGATGCCAGTAAATTTCTCCCGCCACACCAAATTATCCCATCTATTTTCAAGGTGTTTCCACTCTCTGTCAAAGATGTTCAGTTGGCGTGTCACCGATACAAGATGAGCCTTCAATTCGGTCCTAGACTGGAAGGGGACAATTCGGACCTGTTTAGCACGCCTTGTTTCCCAATCGACCAAGTAGTCCGCGGCCATGTTGGCAATATTCGCCATTTTCGGTGACTTCTTAAAACGAACTAACGCCTCCTGTGTGCTGACTGCCTTGACGTATTCAGCCAGTTGCCATGCTGTGCTGGACGTGATGACAAGTTTGCTGCGAATGGTTCGTCGCATCTCCCAGCGGGCGCAGTACATGATGGTTACCAACTGGTGCACGTCAGGTTCTTTGAATTCGTTATAATGGTTCGTCGAGAAATCAGGGCGACAGGATAGTGGAGCATCTATTTTCATTGCTTGTATGTACAATGAGTGCGCATCTTTGACCTTGATGCTGAAAACAAGAACACCTTCTATACAAAATGATGAGAAGCGGTTACGCGTATACGCGAACCCGAGCTACAGTCCAGGGTGAGCACCGAGCAGTAACTCCCAGGGACATCGTTCCTTGTCGTCCGGGGGATCGAGGGGGTCCTGTGTGCAATCATACATGCACATCCAATAATTTTGACTCTTGATCCTTGCAGGGGACCCCTAGGAGATTGAAAAAAACTTTGGTAGACATCTCATATGGGGGCATAAAGGTGGAATTCAAGATGGCGTTTAAGATGGCCGCTGCATCATTAAACCCATTGTAATTGGGAACCGGCGTGCCAGTATATGGGAAATGAGGGTATCCAGATACAAGGATAAGATTAAGGGCATACACACAGTGGGACCACTCGCAAAATACCCTGATTCACAGTAAAATACTTCCCTCTTCGCATTGGCTAACTAGGTCAAACGTTTCCAGGACAATTGCCCCCCNAGAAGGCTAAGGGGGCCACGGGAGCTATGGACTTATCAGACCTCAGCATCTCGTGTTGAGGCCTGAGAGGGTCCACATCCATCACAATTCTGTTTTGAGGAGGATCATCTCATCTGGACATGTCTCCAGTATGGTGAACATCAGGTCCTTGACAGAATGTCCTGGCAGTTTGAAATGGGCATGGAGTAACGAGCAGTCACGGTCATCCTCTATCCCCCGCCTGATGTTAGATTTGTGGTTGTTCATCCTTCTTCGGAAACACATGGTTTTTCCACGTTTTCTCTCGCAGTGGCCCCAGAAGGACAATTCCATCCCAATGGTTAGACCAATGAAACCAACATCTGTTCATTGCAGAATTGTCCTTAAAGAGCCACTTTGCGAAGAAAACTCTCACGTAGGCTAAATCTAGAAAAATTGACTCAAGATATCAAAATACTAGTACATGTAAAAATGTATTATTTCATTGATTCATTAATAAAATAAAAATCTGTGTCAACTATCATTATTTAAGAACTGTTGAAACATGAAACATTACCAGGTAATTAGCCATACATGTGAGAGTGCTTACCCCATACACACATACACTAAAATACTTTCAATCATTTTTTGGCAAATTCCGTTCCACCAAGTTAAAGCGGACTGTTCGTGCCGAGTCAAAGATTCCACAGCACCGTTTCCTGAGCGGCCGCCGCAATGCATTTTCCAGTTGTTGTTATGAATAAAACGGGACGTTTTATTATTTTTGGTTCACTTTGGACGGACGCGAGCAATCCGCTTTAACATGACTCTCATCATTTGTTCGTCTCTTTGCAGTCTGGCCTCCCTTTCTTTCTTTTCCAACTCGAATCTCTCCCTCTCAAATGAAAGCCTGTCTCTGAGGTAATCAACATAGTCTGCACTTTGAGGAGCTGATTTCTTCTTTGGGGTTGATGCCGGCTGCTCTGAAAGAGAACACACAAACGGAACATTGTGACAGATTGCCTGACACATAATCCTCTACACTAAGTGACAAGAAAAAGATGCATTTTTCCTATTTTTCGAGACATATTTTGCTAAAATGTAATGGTGGGTTAGAAAGTGTCAGTGAGAAATTATTCCATGACCAGCTTCCAATGAGTGAGGTCACAAGACGTTTCTGGCGTATTACAGAAAGATCTTAATCATTAACAGTACACTCAGTATTTTCAATGATTATTAACAGTTGTTACCTTCATTATCAGGATTACCAGGCTTCCTCTTCTTGATCAGGGTCCGCATTGCTGCCTCCCTGATCTCTTGCCCCTTTTTTCAAGATCACCCTTTTTTATTTTCTTTTTCATTTTCGTTCTCATGCTCAATCTCTTGCTCTCTAGATGCTAGGTCTGTCAGTAATTGTTCCCTTTTTTCGTATTCTTCATCTGTACCTGATGTGAAAAAAAATTAGGCAAAACAATGTTGAACGAAGGAATGGTAAGGTCTACATGAGGACATTTCTGATAATTAGTCCCAAGTTTTCGAAAATAAAGCATTGTTCTACATTTACACTTAATAGAGAAAAATTAGCGATTCATTTTTTGTTTTAATTACTGGGTACCGGAAAATAGGTCTACTCACGCTCTCAACGAGTTCAGCTCCTCCTTTTCGTGCAGCTCCGTCAGATGGCGTAGGCGGTCTTTACATGATCTCACCGTGACATAAATATTCTTCTCGGCAATAACCTTATTAATGTTACTATAGGCGTTCTCCCACTTTAGTTGGTTGACATGGGGTACACCGCAACCACCTCCCTTAGCAGGAGCACATCCAATGCAGGATAGAACCTTGTTGGCTTTTTCTCAGTCATTTTGTTGTTTTCTGAAAGGGAAGTAAAAATATTATACTAGTAGTAGGGGCATCAAAGAAAACGACAGACATGTAGGCCTAGGCCTAGGCTAGTGTAGCTAGAGGGCTAATGTCTGCATGTGGTACTACCACAGGCCTACAACATGCGGCATGCCGGGCATGTTGTAGGCCTGTGGTATGAACATTATCGTGTGAGTGTAGAGAGAGTTCCAAATTAAATAGGCCTAGGCCTGAATTAAATAGGCCTAGCCATGAATTGGGTGCATGTGTAAGGTTTCAATTCTTTGGTCTCATCTTTCGAGGGCAAGATGGGTTTGGTAAGGTCAGGACTGTCCTAACCCAACCCTTCTTGCCCTCGACCGACAAGAGCTGTTTTGGGCCTATGATTGCATCTCGTCAAATGCCCCCCGGTAAATTATTTTCTAGAGTTTCAGATTGTAAAGTTCCACTTGAAAAAGACCCCGGTTGGGGTCGAAAATTCGTGAATTCTGGAGATTGACTNGGCCAGGGATGAGGGGGATTGTCCTGGGCCTACCGGTACCCACACGCCATCTAGGCCTAGCCTACCGGTAGGCCTAACCTACGGGATTCAAAACCAACTAGGCCCTAGCTAGGCCTACACGAAATGAAACGGTCCATGGACCATGTGCTCACCTGGGTGAACGTACCAGAAAAACAAATGACAAATGTTAAATCGGAAATGTTCCAGGGTCATGTATCCTCATTAGATGCACCTGATACGAGACAATCCAGTTACAGTTCAGGCGTTACTGGATTTTGAGCTTTGGTTTTGGCCACCTGGTGGCCAAGCGAAGAATCAAATCAGACTGAGAAGTGGTGTCATAGGTCACCTGACATAGGGATATATATGTACCAAGTTTCAAGTCAATAGCACAAGCAGTTCCCGGAACGCGTCATCAAATGACTAAATTTTGAACTTTGACCTCTGTGACCTTGAAAAGTCGGTCAAATCAAAAACCCCTTACTTACCTCATGCATCCTCATTAGAAGCATCAATGATAAAAATTTGGAGCGGATCCAGTCATTAGTTCATGAGTTATTGCACTTTCTGTGTTGTTGGTTTCTGCCACCTGGTGGCCAAGCTAAGAGTCAAATCGGACCGAAACTTGGTGTCATAAGTCATCTGACCTAGGGGTATTATGTACCAAATTTCAGGCCAATACCACCTGCGGTTACGAAACTTTTGAACTTTGACCACTGTGACCTTGAAAAGTAGGTCAAATCAAAAACCCGTTATATATGTAATATATCCTCATTAGATACACCTATGATAAAAATTTGGAGGTGATCCAGTCATTACTTCAGGAGTTATTGCAGTTTTTGTTATTTTTGTTTCCGCCACCTGGTGGCCAAGCTAAGAGTCGAATCGGACCGAAACCTGGTGTCATAGGTCATCTGACCTAGGGGTATATGTACCAAGTTTAAGATCAATAGCTTCAGCGGTAACGAAACGTGCCCTGCTAACGGACGACGACGACGGACGCAGACCCACGACAAGAGCTCACCAGGTGAGCTAATTAGCAATAGGCTACTAGGCCTAGTACTCCTGTACTGTACTGCACACTCCATGACTGCCACTGCATGCACATGAATCGGCACCTACTGACCTAATTCAGGCGCATGCACGCACACACTACACGCTGTGCCAACCAGCGCGTGCAAGCATAGGCTGATCAGCGCACGATTACCACACCCACTTCGAACCTAATTTTTTCCTTCAAAGTCAGGATATAACGTTTCACCAGCCATTTCATATGCGAGACAACATTCCCAAATAGCTGTTGCAAGTGCTAATCAGAAGCTGCGATTCCACTCTTATCGAAAACTTTTAACATTTTCTATCCGTTTGCCACTTACGTGTAGCGAGCTCGCTATCCGTCTTCTCGTTCGTATGCCACGTTCAAACGACAAATCGCCTGTTTCTACGTTCACCTCTTCCGAGAACGCAATCGGGTGGCGAGAAGCAGTGACGCAATGCCAGCCTTTATTGGTCACGGTTAGTAGTTATGCAATGGGAATAGTGTTGCTCCCATAATTGAGTATGCCGAACTGATCCCTTTACAAACATTACATCATGCCTATTGGATTGATTCCTTGAATATGGGGTTCACAGCCAAGATCTCCATAAGTCTAGGCTATTCATTCGGATCACCTGAGCTCAACACCTCCTTCAGGACAATAGATTTAGGAAGAGGAATTAGAAATGGCGTTCAAACGCGAGTGGGTTTGTCACGTGGCTGCCTACTGACGTCACTCGCGTTCATGTTTGTCGTTCGCGTTCAGGATCTTAAGGGGGCGGTAGTGGAAACATACAGCGCCGTTTTAGTGCGGCGGTCGAAGGTTGAACCGTCTTATTTATGAATAACCATGTATTGTTAATAAAATTAGGCGTCAAGGACAAGCTGATCATGGTTGGTTGCCAAAATCTACACTCTTTCAGAAATATTGTCCAGCACAATGCTTTTGTACACCCGGTGCGTCCGTGCGCATAGGCCTATTTTAATGACAATAAGGAGGTCACTTTAATAGCCCGCGTATTTCGAAAAGCGTAGGGGTGTTTATGCCAAAATATGAAAATTTCGGGAAGACTTTTCTCGTCCATCAGGCATCGCACTTCAGTGGTTTCTTTTCATTTGGCAGCAGTATATTTGTGCGCAGGGCGCGACGTTGAGATTTTTTCACTATTCAACGGGATTCGGGAGATATTCAAAAAGTTCATTTTTGACCAATTTTTGGCACAAATTACATTATTATCATTACTAAGAATTAGAATTGGCAAATTATCTCAACGTCAGCACCTGCACATACTCTACTTTCATCGGTTTAAGACCGGTTCTGGATATTCAAGCCACGCCCATTCTGTATAACTTTGACCTCATGGTTCGAATCCATGAATAGAGCTGACCATGTATGATTGACGTCTAGCCTGCCCCTGTGTGCTATGTTTACATCACAATTCGTAAGCAATGCCTGGATAACTGATGCCGAATGAGTAGGCCTACCGCACTCACTGACCGTGGGTTTTGCATAACGACCAGCACGGATAACTAGGCCCACCAGTAGGCCTATACGGGTGTTAT
>NMRB01001303.1:16007-29002 GCA_002633025.1 Notospermus geniculatus
TATACACATCCTCAGCGCCTTCTATCGTCTCGCTTGGAAGTATTGGGAGGAAAGCCGGATGTTTCCAGCTAAAGAGCGAGAGAATAGAAGGACGCGCCCACAGGGCGGGGGGGAGGGGCGCGATTGGCCTCAATCCTTTGGCAGGCGTGCGTGCGCATCCCCCTCCTCGTGGACCTCGGATCCTGCACACCAGGCTGCCGCCGAGGTTTCACCTTCACCATTCCTCCAAGGGAGCGAAATACCGAATGAGCAGCCCGCTTACGTGTCAGGGTATTTACATGGCGCTCGTCGCTAGAAGGCGCTGAGGGTGTATACACATCCTCAGCGCCTTCCATCGTCTCGCTTGGAAGTATTGGGAGGAAAGCCGGATGTTTCCAGCGTTGCAATCGATTCGAAGTAGCCTGTGCACAAAACATACCCTTTTACACATAATACACACCCAATACCCCAATACCCCCAATACTCCCAATACCCCCAATACTCCCATTACTCCCAACACTCCTCCTAACAATCCCAATTCCCAACACATAATTCAAATCGAATCGATCAAACCGAGACGTAGGCCTAATGCATCGACCCGTTACCCAACGCATAGGAAGAATAAACATATCATCTGCTTTCCAGTCATTGTAACACCCCGGCCATATAATCTCAACAATAGCGCATTGCCACTTGGCCAGCCGAACGCAAATTATTTCCTTGCACTAGCGGGCCGAAGGTTGGGGCCTCCGTCCACCTGACGCTGTCCATTTCGCTTTAATGTACATGTATTAAGTCTATACC
Source organism: Notospermus geniculatus (assembly GCA_002633025.1). Lineage (NCBI taxonomy): Eukaryota > Metazoa > Nemertea > Pilidiophora > Heteronemertea > Lineidae > Notospermus > Notospermus geniculatus. The sequence goes on from NMRB01001303.1 coordinate 16,791, forward strand.
CAGCGTTCTACTACAACCCCCTGTCCGGGAATTCACCATAATGCCATCAACCCGAAAAATAAGAGCTAGCACTCAACTCACAGTACCGACCGAAGAGGACGGAAGCCCCAACCTCCAGCCCACGTGAAGAAAATCTCCACTCGGGCAGAATGCCCTGGACACTGGAGGCAAGGGCTAATTTTCTGTTACATGTACATGGCGGCTTACTCTACCCCAGAGGCGGCTTCCATTTTGCCACAAGCCCGAAACTTACAACGCCGACATAAATTTTCATAAATTAGCACCCCCATAGGCGGTTTACGCTAGCAATGCTCACAACACGAATTCAAGTCTTCATACATTTGCACCCCCGGAGGGGCTTGACGCTAGCTTTGCTCACTACGCCAATTTAAGCCTTCATACAATGGCACCCGCGGAGGGGCTTGGCGCTAGCAATGCTCACAACGCCAATTTAAGCCTTCATACATAATAGCACCCCCAGGGGGGCTTGACGCTAGCTTTGCTCACAACGCCAATTTAAGCTTTCATACAAGGGCACCCCCGGAAGGGCTTGACGCTAGCATTGCTCACAACGCCAATTTAAGCCTTCATATAATTAGCACCCCCGAAGGGGCTTAACGCTAGCTTTGCTCACAACGTCAATTTAAGCTTTCATACAGTAGCACCCCGACGCCGGGGCTTGACGCTAGCTTTGCTCACAACGTCAATTAAACGCCAATTTAAGCCTTCATACAATTAGCACCCCCGAAGGGGCTTGACGCTAGCTTTGCTCACAACGTCAATTTAAGCTTTCATACAGTAGGGCAATTCCGCGAGTAACGGACTGACATTTCAGAGAAAAAATGATGGAATATTATCCTCCACACTGTTTACAGTCATTGGAAAACCCAGCTGTTCTGTGGTTTTAGAAAGGGCTAGAGGGAGTTGTTCATCCACGACCATGATAATGAAGGTGTGGTCCATTATGTCAATTTTATTGGTGAAATTTCCATCAGTAACGGACTGACCCAGAAATAGACAAATTTAAAAAGTCATATTTTCAGTTCCGAATTTTTCTGAAGTGGATTACATACTGAACAAATATTTATTACCAAGGCATGTATGGATGTTGTCTCTATATTACATGACATTTCTGATTGCATATGGCTTTTTGGATCCTGCTGTCAGCTTTGAAAATGGTTTGGTAACGGACTGACTTCTGGTGGTAACGGACTGACATCTCTGACAATGACTGAGAACTGATGCTTGATTTTCATCAAATAACATTCCTTTCATTTCATAGCATGTGCTAAAACAAGAAAAATTCAGTAACTTGCAAAACACACAAACAGTAACAGAATTTTTTGGGGACGCTGCATATGCATAAAATCGTCCGAGTCCTATTGCCAGCTTCCCATGAAAATTTCTGTAGGGCTGTACATTGCAAGAGCAATCCCAACTCTCATGTATAGTTTGCGTGGCGTCACAGTTTATTGCTGATCTGGGATAAATGACATCAGCCACGTCAGGGAAAACCAAGTCGTGGCTACTGTGAGTGATGCTGCATTGCTTGGGCGACATCATGGATTGTTGACTGCGATGTGCGCAGATCTACATGCGATAAGACCACCAATTTCATCAAAATTTCACACTTTATTGTGCGCTGATGACGCCAAGAATCAATTGGGTTCCTTGTATATGTAATCTACAACTCCTGAAAGTTTTGTAGTGATACGTGGCATATTTTTTGACTTATCTTGCTGAAACCACAGATTGGATGGAAAGAGAGCGAGAAAATCCGGTGAAAAAAATGAAGATGTCCCATCAGAGATGGAGGCAGTCTTAATTTTAAAAATACTGTGGTTTACTTGCATGTTAGAAAAGTGAGAACCTGTTTTACCTAGAAAGTCAGTCCGTTACCGTCAGTCCCTTACTGAAAATGTCAGTCTGTTACCAATATATATCAAAAATGCTGCTTTGAAAGTGAAATTAATTGTAATATTCAGATTTGGTGAAGGAAACAGATGATTAATTTCAAAAGTTTGTCCAATTTCTTGAAATCCTATCAACCGTGCAAAACATTCCACTGCAACATGGTAACGGACTGACAGACGGTGGCATACCAATTTTTACACCACAGTTGTGCGAAAAACAATGGGGTGGTTGTTCAATATTGTACATATGACCATCCAACAGAACCTAAATGATTAAAATATATTTTGTAATAATCATCTTGTCCATGCATATTGGAAAATATGACAGAGAACGCACAATAGGCAAAAAATCGAAAAAATCAGGCCTGGGTGTGACGGGGCCAATTTCTCAAATTTTTTTCCGAAAACCAAGTTCTGCTGGGACTAGAATCACTTGAATTCATGAATACAACATAATTCCCTCTTAAATGATACATCTTTCAACCATGTAGCATGAATTTTGAAAAAATCACTTGAGGGTGACGTTTCCACGGAATTGCCCAGTAGCACCCCGACGCCGGGGCTTGACGCTAGCTTTGCTCACAACGTCAATTTAAGCTTTCATACAGTAGCACCCCGACGCCGGGGCTTGAACTTCCCATGCTTCCCATTCCTACCAACTGAGTCAAAATTAACTTGATAACTTTGGCCCCAAAATGATTAATCTAAGTAAAGGTTGCAATGAAGTCAACAGAGTATTGAACAAAACATCCAATTTGAGCCTCTCATTGTGTCCATCATAGCTTATTTCTGATAATTAGGTCAGACAGCTGACCAGAAACATTGTACGCACATACTCATGGAGATGAGTTGGCGCGAAGCCAACTCTGTCGGCCACTCTCGACTGTAGCCTATTCACACAAATCAAGTTAAATTCTCATCATAAAAATGACTAACACGGGCAAGCTTTATGTCATTGGAAAGGAAATTTCACTAGGAATCGAATCAAACAGTTTTTGAGGTGATTTCTTTCCATCCCAGAGAAATAAAACCAAAAGTTCAGGACACTGTAGAACTGAAAGCTATCCTCAAGTCGGGATCGTTACCGTTGGCAAACTCGACGGGTGGTGTACTTCGTCAGTTTGCTGGTTTTTGCCTTATTTTTGAGCCCTGTACTGCAAATAATGAGATCGGAGTGGGGGATTTTTCATGGTATGGACGACGCTAGGTGACAGTGGTAACGTCGTGTCCAGCGCTCTGCTGACGTCATACAACCAAAGAGAAATGCCGTTTATTAATTCTGCAATAGTCTTGTTGGAAAACTCCCCATAGACCTCGGATTCTCTGAACCACAACGCGATTACAACTCTAAGAAGTTTACTGTAAAACCTGTCTTCATCTGAGAACATATCATCCAGAGGCCCGCGAACTAGCAAGTGGCCCTGAAGGCCGATATGTAGTAAATCTGGCGGCAAGTATACCGCGAATACTGCATACGGAAGGTTAAAACGGTGTGGAATGATCAACAAACACTGGTATAGCACATCCGCCACAACGAAGTCAAAGTTTCCCTTCGCGATGGCTTCTTCCAGCGCCCTGTTCCCGAGCATAAGCTTGCACTCTTCCACATCCTTCGACAACAGGTCCTGGAAAATCAAAAACGCATCCTTCCCTTCCAACTCAATCGAAAGAAGTGCCCTCTCATACTCCGGTTCAGCAAGACGTGGCATTTGGCCAGTGTCATACCGCAGTAACTTCACCTTCGGGTTCATGATGCTCTCCTTAGCCATACCTCGTATGTTCCAAATTGCTGACACTTCATGACCATCGGAAAGCAATCCTTCTGCGATGGAATTTGCCTGCATCAGATGGCTCCCGACGGGGCAAGTCAAAAGCAATACCCGTTTAGTGAACGCCGATTCGCACAACACCAGCATGAGTGCAACAACCGACAGCAGGCGTGATTCCGTCATTTCACGAAAATGTAGGTCTACTGCTTTTCGTATCCACCCTATTGTACGTGTACGTCTGTTCGGCCCAAACATGCCAAATGTATAATTGATTTAACGAAGTACAGAGTCACAATCATGCATTGATTTCTAAGTTTGATAACAAAGTGATTCCAGGTCAGTTGGTCAAGGGGGCTAGGAATACCATCACAGTGGCGGATCGAAGGACAGTGGCGGATCGAAGGGGGCGTACGCCCCCCCCCCCCCCNAATTTTGGAAGGCATATAATCAGACCCCTGATTTTCAGTATTGCGAGAGTTTTTTTATGCCTTGTTTCGCGAACCCGCCGCTTACGAAAATGACGAAAAAAAATAAAAATATTTTTTTTAAAATGTGCCTTAGCGAACCCGCCGCCGTCAAAATCGGTGAAAAATCGAAAAAAATAAATTTTATTTTACAATTTTTATCCCTCCCGCCGCTCCTAAATTGGTCATTCAATATGTATGTTTTTTCCGACCGCCGCGCTGTCGTCCGTCGCTTGTGTTATGTATATTCTCCAATATCGGCATCATGCGCAATGTATGCATTGCATGCGTTGTGCATTGTCCTGTGCGTGGGAGAATGCCGTTTTGACAGCATGCTATCTGGCGGTAGTACCGTAGCACGAGGCGAGCTGTTTGTCAGTGATCGCGTGAGCATGGCATTGTTTACCGTGTTGAACGGCCCTCAAATCCCTGCCTGATGGGTCCAGTTGCCAAACTGGATGGGACTACCTAGGAATCAACCGGATTCTTTGGTCATCAATGGAGAATATCTACTTCTCAGACGGCAGTGAACCTCCCGTTCATACTGGTCAGCACCAAGGCAGTTAAAGCGAATCGATAGCGGATTTTGTTTACATTTGGATGGTGTTTGTAAACGGAAAATTCAGCCAATCAGAATGCACGAAAATTTCTTTTGTTGACATTCTGGAGAAGATTGTTTACATTTTTGCTGAAAATTCGTCCCCTTTCAAATTCTATTTCTAAATCAAATTTTTTCGCTTTCGATTCGCTTTAACAGGCCTACATTCTTGAAGTCTTGTAAAAAAGAAAAAGACAGACGTCTGTTTTTGAATAAATTTATTTTATTTTGAAATAAAATTTTATTTTTTAAATTGAAACCCTGTCGTGAAATATCAAGTATTCTGTTTACATCGTCGTAAGTGCCAACTACCACGTTTTTCGGTGAAGTGGACGCATGGTCGATTTCTGATGAGAACGACCATTCCAATTATGGGAAATTGTTTGCTGGTGAAATATGAGACACACGAGCCGTATACTATTACTAGGCTTATACTCTGCAAGAAATCACTGAAAACATTGGGAAGCTTTAAAAATTTTCAGGCAATTTCTTTGGGGGAGTATTTATCCCCGGAACGGAATCGGTATTTTTTGCGGAACGGAACAGAAATGAAAATGCGGAAAGCCGGTGTAACGTTTTTGAGCGTTCTCCTTCTGCGAGTGTTCCCCTGCTATTGTCTGACGGAATAAGCCGCGACTCGGCAATGGAGGACACACAGAGAAACGTGTCGATCTATCTGCCAGTGTTTCCAGAACAATGGGGGAACACTGACACACGGAAACACTGAAACACTTTACACCTGAACGAACCCATAGAATGAAGTATAAATTATTGGCAATGAAGCTTTCAACTTTTTGAAAATATATTCGAAAATTATTAAATAAAATATTTAATTCATAGATTTGACGAATAACGGCATAATTACATCAACGCATTACTAAAATGACCGCCACGGCTTAAGTGGTCAACGGTGACCACCCTTTCAGTTCTCTGTCATACTTGTGAAACCTGGATTTGCGTTGAAAATGTTTACTATAGACATGCGTAATGGTAGAGGGGTGTAGAACCAAAAGGGAAATCATCGTTGACAAAACTCGTTCGATCACGTGTTCTGTTGCTATTTATAATATGGTTGGATATTTAAATTGGCTCCGCCATTCCGCCATATCCGGTTTTTGGGTCATTCTGCATTTTCATTTCTATTCCGGTCCGTCAAAAATAACTATTCCGTTCCCGGGATAATAACTACCCATTTCTTTGCAAAGGAGCTGACTGGCGATAGGTATGGCTGACCAGTTGGTTGGAGCAGAGCCAGAGCAGGATGATTCAATCCCCATTCGTAAGGGCTACTAAAAACTATCAGTGAATGCAGTGGGCTTGGTAGGGTCAATCATGCAACAAAATTCCTGCTCCGCTACACACGACCGAATTTCCAAGTTTGGTCAAACAAAAATAGGACGAAATCTATCATGTGCGGATCCAGAGGGGGAGACCGGGCCGCGGCGCCCCGTATTTTTGGAAGACCAACAAAAAATGAGTTGATTTTCATTGGAAACGTCAAGAACTTCAAATGCCCCTACAGTTCTTTTAACCTCTTGACTACCAGAGCTCTGTAACCCATCTGTACCAGAGCTTTTTTCATGATAAAAATCATGAACCCCAGATGCTTGGAAATCGTGTCTAAGCGCATCTAGAATTCAAAATTTTCTGGGAGAGGTCCCCCAGACCCCCGTCGTTGCTTCGCGCCTTCTGCGCTTGCCTTGCGACGGTAACCTGGCCTCCTCTATTCCAAACTCCTGGATCCGCCCCTGTCTATTCTTCAAAATCATGTAGGATGGAATTCATTCCATCCAATTTTCCCGTCAGACACGATCACATTTGTTGGTGGAATTTTTGTTGGTGGAATTTTGTAGTAGGCCTAGTGTGTACACGATCAAACATTTCATCAATTTGAATATGCTCAATAAAGGCTTACGCGCAGGTTTATACAGTGAAGCCCCAACAGGCCCGGAATCTGAATTTCCCAAAATTGAATGAATATTTAATTGTGTACAGGGGCATATCGGGCATAGTAGGGAGGTTTCGAAATCAAACGATAAACGTAAACGTTAACGACAACTTTATTTTTGTACCGAAAATGCAATGCAAAATCTGGTTAATGTGGAGTATGAAAAATAACGTTGTCGTAAAGTTTTGGTTTATCGTTTGATTTCGAAACCTCCCCAGTTTCCTCAGTCTGGTTTTGGACATTGCCTGTGTCGGTTCGTTTTCGGCTGGTCGCTTGGGCGATCCCTTTGTATGACTTTTGTGTTTACTACTCGTGTTAGCATGGTTTCTCCATCTCCGGATATTGCATGCGTTTTAGGTATTTACAAAAAGACTTAAGTATAAGTATCGTACCCAAGTATGTACTTAAGATAAGTACCATACCTAAGTCTAATTCACCCAAAATATCAGATACTCACCCAAAATGTCCTACTTCGATCCGCCTCTAGATTTAAGACACGTCAGAGGCTGTCTGTAAGTTAAGTTCGTCGGCTTGCCGGGCATATTTTACATTCATGCCTTCAAGTGAACGCAGACTACGGCAATGTTAATACGGTACTTAGCTGTGTATGGTACTTAGGGTTTAGGCATACCAGTCCTATCTTGAGACATTTGATAAATACCGCCTGCGATTTGATTGTCGAACTCATAAGGGTTCTTTTCCTGTCACTGTGGAAGAACCCTCACCCTTGATTTTGATTGTCAATTTCCTTTTCGTGTTCAATGCATAATTTATTTTGTTTGTTTCAAACTTCACATTTATAGTTGGCGAATCAGCTGAGCAGGGTAAATCGGACACAGTCCCTAATTTCTCTACATGGTCCTAACACCCTAACGTTTCTTTGATCTCTAGATCGAACCTTTTAAGGGCGGTTTACACATGCAACTTTTCGTATGCAACTTGTTGCATAAACCTGATGAGACCAAAAACGTTGCATGTGTAAACGGGCATGCAACTTGTTGCAACTACATGTAGGCTACATGTACCTACTGCAACTTGTTGCATATTTAGGATCCAGATCCTATTTTCAGGTGAAGTTGCAACAAGTTGCACGTCGCTGGTCAATGAGAATACACAGCCAAAAATCATGGTGACGTCTATTAAAGACAAAATGGCTGCCGAACAAAGGATTCCCGCCAAAATTCCTGCAACTTATCCCACTGGATGTTGCTGTGTGTAAACGTCACAGGTGGACTGCAACAAGTTGCAGGTTGCAGCAACTTGCAACATGGTGCAACGTGGTGTAAACCGCCCTTTAGTAGGAGAGGGTTCTATGAAACGCCAAAGAACCCTCTTGGAACCCTTTTTTCTTGGAGTGAATGTCGAGGAACATACATGTCGTGAAAGGGAAACTCACCAGGTATGTTACACTATCCCTACCGTTTAGATCACCACGCCTCTGCAAGTGTTATTTCCACATGCATTACTGCATGTAATACCGAGCACTTTGCAATGTTTTCATCAGCAGAGAGGCAAACTTGGGTCATGCAAGCCGAATATTTATCAATAACGCTTACCGAACATAAGAAATGGTCTTGGGTATAAAATCCAATACTGGGTGTCAAAAATGCACAATGTAACTGCCCCTCTGCCATAAAATTCCACCATAACAAAATCATCATTTGGAGCGGAATCTTGACGCACTTCCGCATCTCTCCGTCTCTCCAAGTCACCTCCAATTTAATTGGAGAGAACGGCGAGAAACAATTGTGACCAGATAATAAGAATATTTTACTGAGGAAAATGTTCATGAAATTTAGCAAACTGTTGACCAGTGCATAGATTCTAGTCGTAATGCACACAGGGGGCTGATGTCGCTGAGAATCGTCGATCGTATCACTTGGGAAATTGGAAACCAATATTTCGATGTTGTTATTCCTGCTTGCGAAACATTTGCGCCTCTACGTATGTACCATACTTTTGTTTTGAAACTGGCATTGATTTTTGGAATGATTTTATTCGCACATTCATATGCCTCTGCAAATTGTATTGCGTTACATAGGTAGGCATAAACTTTTCTGTGGCATGCCAAAATTTTCATCATTTATATAGCTGTAGGTAGATAGATATCCGGCGCTTTCGTATTCTAAAGCCAGCAGCACACCAGACAGTATGGCAAATGGTTTAATCGCCACCGATGTTCTCGCCGGCCACCACAGAGGGCGGTACACGTGTTGTGTTGACATTAGAGAGTTTTTGCCCCCCCCCCCGAAACGCCAACGCGAACGTCTGTCGTTTTGTTCGGTGCTCTCTTCGTGGCATCCAACAATGGGTTTGGCAATCGCGTTGGCGTTTCGGGGGCTTTGCGAAAACTCCTTATTGTCGCCACGGGCGTCGTCCGTCCGTCATTCGGCCGGCCGGCCGCTGTCCATATGGTAATCCCCGGGTCTATTAGACCCTCGCTTTTAACAGGTGTAGACAGAAAAAGCCCGGGTGAGACGCGGGTTTTGATGTAGTGTAAACAGGGCTTAAATAACTTTTTATGGATTAGTATCTTGCATAAATGAACAAAATTCCAGTACAAATGAATATTTATTTCCTTTGTCGATTTCATTTTTACAGTGGATTTCGCATTCTTCCCAATGCTGTCATTTACGCGCATCATTTACCATTCAAATTACCAGTCATTTACCAATCGTTACTGGTCAAGTGTAGGTTTCCGGTCAATACTGACTAGTACTTGACTGGTGTTCGGTTTTCACCCTTCAGCATACCAGCTTTGTAGATTTAAAACACGAGTGGTATTTCATCACATTCACTGGTACGTACTGGCATTTTACCGGTCACTAAACCAATGACTGCTATTCACATTTCACACCGGACTGGTATATTTACCACCTGATTGGATTGAATGGTTTGACAGGTATCAACTGGTATACCGATCAAAACCATTCAGGAATTTTTATAAGGGCTATAAGAAATCACTGATAACATAGAACTTTGGAAAAAGTTCTAAGTAATTTCTTTGCAAACACGCTTACTCCAGCAAGCACATTTGCAAAGAAATTGCCTGGAACTTTTTACAAGGTTTTATGTTTTCAGTGATCACTTGCAGAGTATAGGCCTACTAATAGTATACGGCACGTGTGTCGCTTTTCACCAGCAGAACATTTCCCACAACGAGAATGGTTGTTCTGATCAAAAATCGACAACGGCCCACTTCACCGGAAAAGGGGTAGTTGGCAATTACCGACGATGTAAACAGAACACTTGATATTTCATGATAGCTTTTCGATTCAACTTCTGCAACCAGGTCCCCAGGATGTATCCTGTCCATGGTGTCGAGATAGGTTTGTGATGGGCTAACAGATGGCGCCATTTCTTGTCACTTTGGTGTTCAATACGGCAGTATGCGTATAGTAAGGGGGAAAAGGGGCTGGATGGTGAAAAATCAGAAAGTCTTGTTCTGCGACCGTAAGTTATACAGACTTCAAACTTGCAGGGATGATACATCATAGGGTGGAGACATCACTTTTGGGTAACATGGAATAATTTCATAGTCATGACCTAATTAAATTAAACAATGGATTTTTCACCCGCAGAAAAATCAGTGAAAATGATGTTATTGGCAAGAATGGGTAGGCAGTTTAAGCAGGGGCTTCTTTGGATTAAAACCCTAAAATTAAAAAATATATATTTTTATGAAAAAGGGCTGTGAAGAAGACACCACTTTGAGTGTAAACCATGGATAGAAGGGCCAAATATTCTTGCCGTAATCAGCACACGATAACACTGACATAACACTTCACAGCACCAGACAATGTGGGTCAGGCCTAGGAAAAGTGACAGGTCCATTCAATTGTTAGTCAATTATCATGTGTTGGACTGGGACCAGAGGTGTTTGCAATCAGGGCTATTGTCACCTTTTCATTCACTGATTCACTGTCACTAAGGGCATGGAGAATATAAAATACTACCTCCATGGTAAGGGAGTTACATGGTACATGTCTTACATGTAGGCCTAAGTTCTAAAGTTAGTACATGCATGCATGGTCAATAAAGCCCTAATCCCTATCTATATTGAACTCGTCATCAAAAGGTCATGTCAGAAATGGATAAGCCTGGGTTACTGGAGCGTTTTTCTATTCATTTTTGTTAGGGACATTCCAACCATTACTCATATCCCTTCTTACGGCCGCAGAACTGGACTTTTTCATTTTTCACCTTCCAGCCCCTTTACATACAAAAACGCTGATAGATGTTACACCATGAACCAGTCCAATGTTTGGCAATCATACTTTTAATTAGCACAGCGGGTGAACTATTAATCGTGACGCTGCGTCGTCGTCCGTTCATTCGTTCTTCTGGTGTATTCACCCAGGTGAGCACATGTTTCATGGTCCTTTTCATTAAATCTGGATATGATATGTATTTCTGTATAAATATGCGCATGAAATTTGATGATTTACAAGTTAATTCATTCAGTAACATGTATAGGCCTGTAGTGAATGTACAGCAAATGTACAGTCTCCCTGTCAGAGGTCGATATCTACGTATAGAGGTCTAATAAATTGGCTTTAAGGGCAAGCCGACGTTGTGAATTTTTGGAGCATTGGAAATAAAACATGTCAAAATACCATAAAAGTACAAGTTGTATGACGAAAATGAAGGCATCTGCGGGTTCTATCAGTCGAAAAGGAATTGAAAGAGACGGGTCTTAGAATGCACTAATTAGCTAATAAGCTGAAACAAAAGACTTGTTGTCGGAACACTTTCCCACGAAATGATACATTTTGAAGGTCAAACACCTTGCTTATAATAAAGTCCGAGGTTTTTTCTACCAAGTCCACCCCTTTTGGTAGCAACATTTTCGACAGATATAGAGTACTCCACAAGTGAATTTCATGAATGGTGCCAATTAGTCAAAAAACAGGGCGGCCATATATTGGATCTGGATTTTACTTCCTGGTTCTCTTCTAATGTACTGAGCATGTATGGTGTCTATGAAGTGCTGGTCAAGACACCCTTGCCACCCCAGGTTCTATGGGTTTGTGACATTGCTGCCACTCCTGAGTGTGTCGTTTACATGCTTCTTCTCTGAGAAAAATGTACCTGTTTTTCATGTTTGGTGAATTTCTTTGTTATTGATTATGTAATGAAATTAAGCTGTAATTCTTGGGACTTTGCTCATTTTCTGTTTGTAGGCCTATAAAGCACAGTGATCACATTGGACCATAAAAACAGTCAACTGGAGGTGTCTTCATTGCTTTATGATCGGGGCCTCAATTCAAGCAATATGAAAATGTCAAACGACGGCTTGCCCTTAATGATTGGTTCATAATCTTCTTCCGTGGTGGAGTCGTGGTTGACAATAGTTGTTATTTGTGTTGCTCTGGATCGGCGTATGTATAGTAGGCTACACTATCTGAGGAGTGGGTGCGTGTCAAAAGGCCAGCAGTAATGGTACTGCTCCCTCCCTGTTTGTTCCTGAAGTATCGATAGCACAAGATACATGTACAGTTCAGCCCCCCCCCCCCCCCC
>NMRB01001303.1:29012-56711 GCA_002633025.1 Notospermus geniculatus
GTTCGTAAGGGGGTACTCAAAAATAATTGGCTGGAAATAAATGAGAGGGATTGAGATCTGTGGGATATCACTCGTCACCCGGCAACTACCCTGTGTGCACGGTGCAGAAGAGGATTCATTCAGCTTTTGTAGCTTGTGGTAGGAAAAGCTCTTCATCGCTGCAGACAACCAACCAACCAACCAACCAACCAACCAACCAACCAACCGGTGAGTAATGCTTCCTTCTTCTCTCGCCTACTCTTTTGCCTTCCCACGTCTTGGCGCACTGCTTCCAACACTGCTTCCGCCCCACAGGCAAATATCCTGTGAACATCTTTATTGCTTTCAGCATTCTTTTTCTTGTGCCGGAAGCCATCGGCCATCATATTGACCACTTATTGTGCCCAGGGCGATGTGGTGTACATTGGAAGCCTACTTTCAGTTTGTCTGTGGCGCTCTCGAATGCGGCCATCCTTGTTCATTTTTTTAGAAAGATTCTTACCGATAAAATATCATTTCATTAGCGTTACCGTAAATAATATTTAACGATACCCTATTTATGTTAAAAATATTTAAGACCGCACGAAAAGCGCACACGACTGTATTTGGCAAAGGACTATTTGCCAATGGGTTGTAAAGCTTAATTAGCTGTGGCCTGGAATCGCTCCTCCGCACAGCGTTTTCGAAATCTTCTCAATGAGGGGGTCGCCACTTCTCCACGGAAAGATGTCGCTGCGACCAAATCAGGCCTTTTCATTGTCTTCAGGACGTCATCTCCGTAGCAATGTGCGGTGCGAGCATGAAGCCACAACGTCACGACAGTGTGACGTTGACGGTATGTAACAACGTCACAGTGGAAAAGTGGATACGGTCGCAGCGCCATCAAATGGTAGAAAAAATTAGGCTACCTCCCCATTGAAAAAGCATCCAACGGATTTGATATAAGACAATATTGCACAGCACGCACCGCAGCCATGAACATGACTGTGCCATCAGGCACACACTCTGTGCCTGACATGCCTGATGGCCCAAGTATATAGGTCGTAAAGCTGAATTAGCTGAGTCCAGAAGATCGCTGCGCCATTCTGTGGGGGGTGAGCGCGTGGTTTGAAATCCTCACAATAGGGAATCTGCGTGACAATAGATGGCGCAGGAAGTATAAGGTCCGAATGGCGTACCGACGTCACTTTTTTCTGGTGTTGACGAAGCGGCGTCAAAACATCTGTGTACATTTTTGTACACAATTTTCCGCGGGATTTTCCCGAAAAGACGTTGTCGATATTGGCATCCTGTAACAAAATAAAGCAGCGAAGATATATGGAGAAGATATATGGAGATATATGGAGAACATTGAAAATGAAACAGGGCCGTGTAATTTAACATCGAATCAAACTGAGTGGTTTATTTGGGGGCAAGAAGTAAATGGAAACACTGATAGAAAATATGATTTCTTGGTCGTTGTCAGCTTTACCGGTATTGAAAAATGTTCTCATCAGCACTAGACAGCTTTGTTATATATATATATATATATCACGATACTTAATAAAGCGCAGTATCCAACCAATGTCTTGGTCGCTCAAAGCGCTGTACAAGAGAATTATATGGAGAAAGATAGTTATTCATCAAAGGCCTGAGTGAAGAGAAAGTGTTTCAGCTGCTTTTTGTAAATTTCGATGCTGGTGCAGTTGCGGACCTGGTCTGGTAGCTTATTCCACAGATGAGGGGCACAAACAGAGAACGAACGGGAGCCGAAGGACTGAAGTCTAGCTTTTGGACAATGAAGGAGGAATTTGTTTGATGAGCGGAGGGTACGTGGGGTGGAATGCAGGGTCAGTAAGTCNGGTCATGATCTTAATGTGTCAAATGCATGCTCGACAAAACTGTTGAGATCTATCTATTTGAATGATCTAAGTTACCATGACATACGCATTGAGGCTCGTGCCACACATACAAAATAAGTTGAAGCATGTTACCTCACCTAATGAAGGGTTGTCATGACGCTATAACAGCGTATTGAACTTCGCAAGAGATGAAAAGAATGGCGGCCATTTTGATCACCGAAGGTTCAACACAGTATACGTCCAGCCCCGGTGTTACCACTGGCTATATCGATATATAGGTTGGACAGAACACCAGTGTCATGAAGGTGAGGAGGGGAAAAGAGTAATCTCATGCATACTGTGGCACTTTCAATACAATCGTTTTCCTAGCATTGGCATGGCTTCAAAGGTTTACTACTTTTTAAAAATTAGAATTAAAATTCCTTCCTCACTTTTCAGCAATCATGAAAGGAGTACTCTGCTTGGTCACCATTGTCATGGTTTTCTGTCTCGTCGAAGGTAGGACTCAATATATTATCCACTCCGATCCCATATAATAGAAATGATTCATTTCACGCGATTTTAGTATTCACACAAGTAAATTCAATTTGCAAAACACCGAGGCACGTTCAGGTTCGTACCTCTACTGACCCACTATATACAATCTGCAAACGTGGTCAGAGCAGGCCAATTTTGGTCCAAAGACGGAAGCGATTTGTCGTACGATTCTGTCAGTACTGAAGTTCTGCAAACACAGTCGGATAAATATTCATCCATCAATAAGGAGATACTCATTCTTCATCTGCGCGCGAAGTAGCCCACAGGACCTCAATACAGCCACGTGATTGGTCCAGTTTCTGCATCCTTTATTCGATATCGGAAGAAAATAGACCATCCGTCTTCTTCAGACGACGTTGCAAACCCGTACAGTTTTCTCGTAACGTTACATACACACACGTAAAATTTGGTCAAGGTTGCATACACGAACCGATTTGGACGTACGATCATGTCGGATCCGACAATCGGATCGCAATTGTCGGCCGCGTGACTCGGCAAAATCATACTGGCTTGCCTTCTATTTGAGCTTTAAGCTGAGAGTTCATTGCCATTCCTGATGTTATGTAATCCTGATGTCGGTGTGAGAATCTAATGCCCCGTCTTCCTGATCCCCATGTAGTGCTTGTCACAGAATTAAATGTCTTGGTCGGTCTGGAGACCAATTCAATGCTGCCGCTTCATCCGTAAATGTATTGGTGGCGGATATCACACATCAGTGGGATTATATTCGTTCCCACAGGACTGCCACTCTCGTCGTGCAAAAAATTGCACGAAAGTCGTGGATGTAATGCTGTAATATTTCTGTTCTTTTACAGGCGGTCGAGTTTCAACGTAAGTAGGCCTGGTGTTTGTCCTACCAGTTATTCCACAGACCAGATAGCGCGTTAGAGATCAGAAATCAATTGATGTAGGCCACAGGTTCAGGATGTAGGGCACACCCCACACAAAGCTTCCCTGTGAAGAAGATGGTCATATTCACGTGCTAATCATTGCCTGTTGCAGTAAGCGATCGAGTTGGCGTTGTAATATTACGGCCGTTTAGACGACCAATCCAAAAAACACATTCAGATTAGATCCGGTCGACCCGCATTCTGGACCGGTTGTGTTCCCGGATATTTTTTTTGCGTTTACACATGCTTGTTCATCTGGTCATATTCCGATTTCAAATTGCCCTTGTGGAACTCTCCACAGCAAGTGTGGTCAGTGGAGGAAGATAAATCACACCAATGCACATACGCGTAGGTAGAATGAATCAGGATTCGTGTCTTGTTTGCATTTAGAGGATAATTTTAATCTGGTCGTCTGTTGTCCAATGTGGTCTAAGGCTCCTGTTCCATAGACGTTCACGTTTCACTTTCCTCGCGTCACACTTTACGTTTTCCTTTCGTTCCTCGGAGAAAGCATGCCACAGCGGGTCAGGTAATGTGGGTCTCGTTGTGCGTTGAATCGAGGAGTGAAAGGAAAACGTGAAGCGTGGCGCGTGAAAAGTGATCTATGGAACAGGAGCCTAATGCGGTCGAATGTGGATTCGGGACCAGCAAAATCGGTGGTCCATTTTAACTCCAGATTCGGCCGCATTGGGTAGTGTTTACACGCACGAGTTTTGAACCACAATCGGATTCGATCGGATCGCATGTGGATTTTTGCCTGTCGTCTAAATCTCCTTATTGTTGACTTATTTTACGCACATTGAAGAGGAACGATTTCGACGTTTCTTTCTTGTACAGTAATGGACATCAGTTTATCTACACCTGATACTTAAAGTATTTCGAATACCTTCATGAAACCAAACACTGTTTGCTCCATCTTAAAGCAAAACTTGTTACCCACATTTCTGCATCGAAATTTATTTATTTATTAGGCTATGCCGATCCTCTCAAACCCACCCGGCGAGGATCATGGTACATGTAGGCCTGCCTATCTACATGTATACCATCAACATAGAGAACCCAATGTGGTGTTGCCATGAATTTGCTTCTTGGTGAATTATTCATATCTAGTTTTTATTCATTTCCAGTTGCCGGGACGAAATTGGCAAGTACTGTAATCGGGGATCGGCGCTTCCCGGTGACAATACCGTCCGTTGTAACTGTTATCGATCAATAGAATGCGTTAACAACAGATGCCAATGGAGGCCCCAATTGCCAAACCACCCAACGGGAGGACGCCGTTAAACATCACTGTTCCAGTATTCTTGCATTTCTTAATGTAACCAGAACTGGCGAATAAAATGTCAACTCGTATACAATGACTCATCTTGGTATCCTTATTACCGATTCGTAGGCCCCTATAACTTGTGGTGTCACTCACCAGTGCGGCTGTACTGTGACCCGCCGGCGCTGCTCTCCTCAGTATATGCTCATTGTCATATTTGACTATGTTTTGGCGTATACGAATATAGAGGTCTCCACTTGTTAGAAAAACTCCTGGCAGATTGTTACTGATCTTGAGATGATGATTTCTATCTTATATCACGTCTGCACCAATGGGATCGGCTTCCAGTTGAAAGTTTACACCCTAAAGCCAAGCGCACATTTGCGACAAAATTCGATGCGTTAGGGGTGTCTGTTAAAATCGACTGACCTGGCTGAATGACGAGTCGACAGCGTTGGGCCAGTCGACTTTAAAAACACCCCTAAGAATGAAACTTAGCTTTCATAAGTTCTGCGAGTGTCGAAAGTTTTCACTAGGTCTGCGACTTCATTCAGATTGGCGTGTACATGTGCACATCGTGTCATAGAACAACTCTGGTACTGTCACACCTGGCCGGATAGAGATAACGGACGTCCGACGGAGTAAAAAAGTTTTATCCGGTGGTGATAGTCGTCTCCGTTGCCGCTGGAGGCCCTCACGAACGGAAGAAAATCGAGGACCACCATGGTGTACGTTGCTGTCTGCTCGGGACTCGTTACTTGAACGGTTGTAATACTGTACTTATCCTGAAGTCATCAGTTTTGTCCTGTCCTTGTCCGTCATTCATCGGTCATTCATCAGTCTCCATGCGTTCCTTATCAGGTAATCGTCCGCTGAACATACGGTACACCTACGGTTCACCCATTGCAGGTCAGGTAGTAGTCCGATTGCGAGTCGCCTCCACCGGACGTCAACGATGGCGAACTGACAACCTTTACAAGCATCATGGACAGCAGTAAACTGGAAACATAGAAAACAAGATGTTGTCTTACAAAATACAGCCTACATGGTCTAGCCTGGCGCAATCATGCATCTGATATACACCATAGCCATCTACGCACAACTTATGGAACTACGGTAGACTAGAAACATACAGCCAACACACCAGCGCCATCTGCGTATAACTCGTAGAATTAGGCTAGAAAACTATAAATCATGAAAAGTGGGCATGACCCACATTTACATTTCGGCTCTTCTCTCGACTACTAAAGTATTACTTATTTATTGCAAGCGTTCTGCTTGTTCCATACTCACATCACGTTACCGTCCCCATCCCCCATTGATGACACAACAGAGCTTGCTTATATTTATTGAGAAGAAAGNTACATCTCAAGTTCTTCAATTTGTTTCTCCGAGCTCTCCAGCTCTCCAACCAAGCTCTTATTTTTGTCGTGCAAGGCATCAATCCGTTTACTCAAATCAGTAATATCTATCAATAATAATACTGTACTTATCCTGAAGTCATCAGTTTTGTCCTGTCCTTGTCCGTCATTCGTCGGTCATTCATCAGTCTCCATGCGTTCCTTACCAGGTAATCGTCCGCTGAACATACGGTACACCTACGGTTCACCCATTGCAGGTCAGGTAGTAGTCTGATTGCGAGTCGCCTCCACCGGACGTCAACGATGGCGAACTGACAACCTTTACAAGCATCATGGACAGCAGTAAACTGGAAACATAGAAAACAAGATGTTGTCTTACAAAATACAGCCTACATGGTCTAGCCTGGCGCAATCATGCATCTGATATACACCATAGCCATCTACGCACAACTTATGGAACTACGGTAGACTAGAAACATACAGCCAACACACCAGCGCCATCTGCGTATAACTCGTAGAATTAGGCTAGAAAACTATAAATCATGAAAAGTGGGCATGACCCACATTTACATTTCGGCTCTTCTCTCGACTACTAAAGTATTACTTATTTATTGCAAGCGTTCTGCTTGTTCCATACTCACATCACGTTACCGTCCCCATCCCCCATTGATGACACAACAGAGCTTGCTTATATTTATTGAGAAGAAAGTTAGACAAAAGAAATACGAAACTTCTGTCAACGACAAAATGGCGACAAAATTACCACGCCAGCTTCAGATTCGTTGTTACGTCGGGAACAGCACACATTTCCAGAGACGCCGTGAGCCCCATGGAGGATGACGACGACCACCGAAGACGACAGTGCCAAGGCGACACGACATCGCGGCTTCAACAATCCCACAAATTCCAACCCCGAATTTCGTTGGATTGTTCCTCCTTTAAGTGGAGTGGCGCGCTCTCCTTTAAGTGGAGTGGCGCGCTAAGGGTTAACGTTACTGAATAACAAATCTTGACAGTCCAAATAAAATTCCACGTTCACACCCTGCGTTGCCACTGTGAAAATAATCCGATGCATATTGCTCTTCCTCAACTTGCATCAAGAAACTGTACCATGACCAGTCCAAAATTCTGTTCAAAACGAAATCAAAGTAGTGTCCAAAACGCACGACTCGAAACCAATTTAGTTTCAGAACTCTTCAACACTAAGACGCATTCATCAAATGGATGACATGAAATAAGACAAGACGACAAGACAGAACAGCAATCCGCCTACATCCTGCCTGGTCGCTAAAATGAAAGGGCTCGAGGAGACACAACTTTGCGACAGGACGGTGGAATTCACCCCTCGACGTCTTTACCTTCGCTGAACGGACGAATCCATCATCTCCAACCAATGTTGTGACAATCCTGCCGAGCAACCATTTGTTCCTGACTGTGTTCTCGTCGACTATTAGAACTAAGTCGCCTTCCTTGATGTTTCGGCGGCCCTTTCGCCATTTCTGTCTTTCTTTTTGTGGGAGATACTCAGCCAGCCAACGGGACCAGAATAAATCGGTGAGGAACTGGACCTTTCTCCACTCCCGTCTCCCCAGATGATCAGCTCGGCCGAATATCCCAGGTGGTAATCCTGCAACCTTCGTTGTAGCAGCAGATGGTTCGGGGTTAAAGCTTCGACATCTTCTACATCATCTGAAAGGGCACAAAGAGGCCTGCTGTTCAAGATAAACTCCGTTTCCGCAAACAGTGTCCTTAGTGCAAATTCACTGAGCAACCTGTTCCCAGCAACAGCCTTCAAGTGCTTCTTGGCAGATTGGACCAATCGTTCCCAAACCCCTGACATATGGGCTGCTGTAGGTGGATTGTAGACCCAATTGATTCCTCTCTCTTGCATTTCTTTCTCAATCTTGTCTTGGTTCCATTGATCGATCGCCTCCTTTAACTCACGATCAGCCCCTGTAAAGTTCGACCCGTGATCTGATCTTATCTCTTCAGGTGGTCCTCTGCGACTAATGAACTGACGAAGAACCATGATGAAGTCATCTGTAGATAATGACGGTGCCAATTCAAGGAAAACTTCTCTGGATGTCAGGCACGTGAAAAAGCAGCCCCATCTCTTTGCCTCACTGCGGCCCCATTTGACAAGCAGGGGACCGAAGTAATCTACTCCTGAAAACGTGAAGAGAGGCCAGTATGGTACCAACCTTGACTCAGGCAGAGATCCCATAAGCTGTTCCATCGGCCTTGCGTTTAGTCGGCGGCATGTGATGCAGCTCCTTACCGTCTGCTTGGCCAAACTACGCCCACGGATTATCCAGAACTTCTTCCGGGACTCTCCCAACGTCTGCTCTCTGCCAGCATGAGCCAATCTTTGGTGACAGTATCGAGCAATCAAGATGCTGACGTGGCTCTCTCTAGGTAGTATGATCGGGTGTTTCTCATCGAAGGACATGCGGTTGACTTCTGCAGACGGCCACCGACTCGGAGTACTCCATTCACTAATGAAGGTCGCAGGCTAGCCAACTTACTCGACGCTTTGACTTCATTTGCTGACTTCAGGTTTTCAATGTCTTCAGCAAAGTGCTCCGCCTGTACTAATCTCACGATGTCTGCAGTGGCTCCATTAAGCTCCTCCTGAGTCAAAGCTGCAGTTGGCACCTGATTCATCGATTTCTTTGACGCTAACCAAGCACAGAACCGTTTTAACCATGCTACTCGGCACTGAAGATCCCACCAGGAACTTGATTACTCAATAACCTTCCAGATTCCGTGTCGACTGCTTGAGTTCGCTTCAGAGTTACCACCAGCACCAGGCACTTGGCCAACCTCCTTGACTGACGCATGGAGCACCCGAGCTTCACTTTTCACTTCAGGATCGCCATCAGGGACATCCCCAACATCCGCATCGGGCCAGTAATCTTCAGTTTCCCATAAAAAGGCAGGACTTTGCCACCATCTCTGCTGCTCTGAGAGTTTCTTAGGGCTTAATCCCCGAGACGCATCATCAGCAGGATTCAGTATCCCTGGGCAGTGCTTCCATTGTCTGGGTTCAGTTGATTCGTGAATTTCCGCCACTCTGTTAGCGACATACACATGAAATCGCTTGTCTTCATTTCTGATGTATTGAAGGACAGTCTGTGAGTCACTCCAGAAAAACACTCGATCTATGTTGAACTCTAACTCATCTTTGATGGTAAGGTAGGTCTTAACGGACAACACGGCTGCTTGCAACTCAAGGCGTGGTATCGTTGTAGGCTTCAATGGTGCACACCTGGATCTGCCTATCAGAAACGCACAGTGTATTCGACCATCCTCAAACAGGAATCTCAAGTAGCTACAAGTTACATATCCACTTTCTGAGGCATCGGCAAACGCATGAAGAGTAACTTCCCGGATTTCTCCAGTCAGTTCAGCCGTGTAACATCTCGGGACCTTGATCAATCTTCCGCTTTTTTAGAATAAGCAGTTCCTTAAATCTGGCAAGACGCAGTTGAGTCAAATGTTCGTTGACGAAGACGCCTTTGGTCTCATTGATCTTACGAAACTTCTTTCTATTCACGTACAATTGGCGCCGCACTGAATAATTTGTAAACTTACATAGTAACTGCTTTCCTTCCTTCCCGGATGGGTGTGCCCTGTCTATATCACTGAGAGTGATATCGATGTCAATTTTCTTGGCCACACTAATTACAGCCTGACCATAATCCTGGTTTGCAATAAACAGGACCATGCCATCAAAACGGAGGGAATTTCGCATCGAGTATTGGTGTTGGTCATCTAGCGCTACTTCAAGCTCATCGATTCGACTGTCGCATTGCACAATCTTAGCCAATATCTCGTCCTGTACAACGGAAACAGACTGTAGATTATTTTCCAACTGGAGAATCTTGGCATCGTATATCTTCAATTCATCACGCATTGTACCAATTTCTCTCCTTGTTTGATCATTCTCAGCTATCAAGTCAGCTTTGAGGTTGTCAAGCTTCCCCTCAAAGCACATTTTTAATGAGTCCAGGGGGAGAGTAGCTCGTTTTGCATCCGGTGATTCGGCCATATCCGAATCGGGTAAACGGTCACCCCACTTCCTTGTTGTTCGTGGACGGGGGTAGCAGGATGTAACTCAGGCTTATCAACAGGCATAGTTTATGAAATGCCCCATTGCTAGGCTGTACACACACTACAGGCACACATGCATTGGTCAGTGTACATGTCCTACGACATATTCAGAGGATTTAACCACGCAAAGAATTCATATTCACAGAGTTCCACCAAGAAAAAACGTTAATATGATCCGGAAAGGGCACAGCTGGAAACAATCCTAACTACATAGTCCAAAAGATACCTTCACATCGACACTCCAAAGCACCAAAACGATAAAATTCCTGAAGAGAGACACCGCCCATGATCCTACATGTCTGCCATCTTGGTTCGCTTCATATTCATTGACGGTCTTCCACCCAAGTTCCGACGAGTCCGCTAAAAGAATGTGCTTTTGCCTTGTCTGAACCGCCAACATACCTTCGTCAATGTTCCTGCCTACATCCAAGATTTTGTCAGAATCCCCTTGCACAACCCCATCCTTGGCCTGCTCAAAATGAGAGAGGACCCTAGCATTGAATTTGTACTGTTCCTCATGTCCTTTCTTGCGGAACTTGCGCGGTTCCTCCAAACGAGACTTTCGTATTTGTGAAACAGTCGCCGCCTGCGACGAATAGAGTTCCTTCCGCGTCGTGACGTCACAGCACCGTCATAGCACCGTCATAATGCCACACAGTGGCACTCTCTAGCTGTCAAGACAAACGTTCTCCGCTCCACTACATGCCGCGGAGAACTTTCATTCTCAGCACCAGGCCTACGCCTAGCCTCCTATCGTCCCGTAGGCCTACCTGTTCCTGTCTAACATGTAAACCCTAATATAACGGCCTTTGAGATAGGCCAATGCCATCCTATGCATTAATCATATATCCTTGTACCCCTGCCAGAGGCAACGGCAACTGATATCGATAGGCCTAACATAGCCGCGCCTCCTCGTATGTGCGTGTTTGCGGCTGGATTAATTTGAGCAAGAGGGCAACGTCGCCGATTGGGTGTGTGTGTAGGAGGGGAGGGGGGAGGGAGCGAGGGAGGGAGAGTAGTCACGCCTTAAACAATATGCAAAGACAACATCAATTGAGAATTGGATTTGTTCCACACAACTTTAATCTCTGGCGCACATGCCTGTTTCTTTGATAGGCATTTTGGAACGACACAGCGATCCTTGTATGGCCGGTAGCCGCCAGCAGCAGACGAAAGGCTGATTGAATTACTGAATAATTCGTGTGTGAAATTTTCGGCGCATATTTTTTGGGAAACTCGCTTTACGAAGGAGGCTGAAAATCTGCAGAAGACAAGTCAGGTGCCTGAGACCACCTGCCTATTTTTGCTTTTTGCATTACAACTCTCTAATCCACATATTCAGCGTGCAAAAGTGGACTAAATACTACTTCCGACGTTGACCACGCTCTTTATCATCATTTTGAAATCATTTCATAGCGTTCATTTTCATGATTTTGCCCACCCGGCTGCTTCAGTGTGAGCCATGTTTACTACTAATTCCATCCTCTACCACCGATGGCAGCAGCTAACAGCCATACAGTAGAAATTCTATGAAATCTCGCATGTGTTCAGTGCCAGAGTTAACGCCCCAGCAGCGGTGGCGTCGACGTGCGGCGAATCGCGGAAGTAACGCAGCCTGGTATGACGTTACGTCGTCTTTTTCTGCACTGTGGTTGTTTATTGCTGCACGGATCGATGACGTCGCGCCTATCATCGTAGGCCAGGCTGATCATGTGACGTTCGTGATTATTATGGGATGTATCATTCTTGTTTTTGTTGGGATGGGTGAAAGATTCGAGTCCCTACGGGTTTATTCCTGGCGGGATTTTTTGAAAATATTTATGTCCGTATTCTATCGAAGACTCTTCTTTCATTGGTATGTGAAACGCTTTGAAAAGCACACATCTGCACGCTTCTGAGCCGCTTGAATTTGCAGGCGCAGACGAACCAGGCCTATGTTAATTGCATGTAATTTATTCATGACTCCTTTGTTACACATGTCTCGGGCATCGATTTATACATCGAGTTCCACGGCAGGCAGGCAACGAAGGAATTTTGCTTGCAAAGTCGCGATAATTGCCCAAATATTGGTCCAAATGACATAGGTACATTCAGATTGTGAGGTACATACAGATTGTGTGAAAGTTCTATGAAATTCCGTTCAGTAGTTTGGGTGGAAATGCCTCCTCGGTCTAAAAATTCATGACACCACACAAGATGTCACAGAGGGGCGGGACTGCACACTGTATTTAGGTATTGATCCGCGAAAATGATATTGACAAAAATGCGTAAATATCGTGATAGTCGAGAGGTAGTAATCAAATCAAGACAAATAGTGAAAAGGCACACTCTGAGAAGGTAATTCTGCATGAAATCCGGGTGATTTTTGAGGCCAGTAGGTTAGGACTATATCGTGAGTGTATTTTTATCTGGTGATTTCGTATTTAAGTCATATCTCCGTCACAAATTTTGGCGTAGTTAGGTCGTCAAGCAAGAAGTGACATATTACGGGGATCCTGTTTGGCACTACTTTCTCGTAACGTTAAAGCCATAGTAATTGCAGTGCTGAACTTTCGTGTCCACATACCACCCTGCGCAGGTTTTCGCGTAGCCTGATAAGCATCAGACACGATAAGCTTAAGACCCATTCGGGTTATCCGGCTTTAAATTATCATATCATGTCATATCAGTGGCTCGGAGAGAGCAAGGGTCGTTTGTAAATCTAAAGACCAGAGTAGCTAATAAAAGTGTGATATAAAAAATATCAGTAGGCCCTACGATGATTACATCAATGATGGAGGCATCTGAGGTTGAAAATGATTAGATCACCTTTTCTGCCTGTAAGTGACGCTCCTGTATTTGATAACCAATTTTGAAAATATCAGTACGATGATTACATCAATGATGGAGGCATCTGAGGTTGAAAATGATTAGATCACCTTTTCTGCCTGTAAGTGACGCTCCTGTATTTGATAACCAATTTTGAGTTTCTGAACAGTCCACTTTCATACTCTGCCTTGTTGCAAACAGTGACACTAGGACCTATCAGTACAGAAGAGCCACCTGGAGGTGTAGTTTTCCCTGGATAGCCCCATTGGTCAAGGCGGCTAGAAATACCTTAATCTCGCGTTTGTAACACCAGTCTTAATACTAACGCCCATTCCATCACGTTTTTGTCACATGGTAGTTCGTACCACTCCAGGGTCCATATTCATAATCATACTTTAAGTCATCAGACGCCATCATATCTGTGTTAAAACACCGATATGATGGCGTCTGATCACTTGATTTCCACACACTTGTCTTCACAAATTGCCTGAAGGATATCGAGGACTTTTGTCTTCGTGAGAGCAATTCTCTTTGAGTTGGTGCAGCAAGAAGCACTTGATATGGAAAAGAATGCGTTGAAAAATCATGGCTAAATTCCATGCCAGTCAATAGACCTAGTTATTTTTATTTCATATTTTTTACAGTGAGTGACTGAACTTGTTTTAATACCACTGATGTCATTAAAAGGAGACTGCTTTTGCGAGGGTCTCATAAAATTGGATGAGTATTTCGTTGGATGAGCATGGCCAGCTGACATGGCTGACCTGGCTTATTCAATGAATCTCAAACCTTCTCAAAACTGCCATGACTGTGGCTGAACTAACTTCTGATTGCTTATTTTTCAATTTTGAGACATTGAGGTCTAGGCATTTTTGAGGTCTCTGGAATTTCCACGCTGGCTCACAAATGAGATGTACAGCCTTGGATTCTTTCTTATTAGGCCGTGAGACATGCACATTTATTTTTCACTTTCGTAGCGGGAAATTTGAATGAAATGATTCGACTGCTTATTTCGCCATATGTGAGTTTCTTTGGATGTAGTTTGGTCCACAGTCTTATGCTTGCCCTGACAAGCGTCCTAATACTCCTACTCTCCCTCAATCCACACTTGCCTGATACTCGTCACATTTCCACTCGCTCCGCCGCCGAGAGGTGGGCGGCCAATCATGCCTCTCCTAACAAACTGTGAGCTAACCTCGCCTACAGGATCTGAGCAATGAACAAAATACACGAAATACACCTAGATCGCTGGTGAATCAGGAGCGCAGACATGGCGTGTTGAAAACTTGAAATTTCGCTGGGAGTCAGAAATTTGTGGAAAACACACTCTTTCATCGCTAGCTTCACATCAGAAGGATACTATTCATGTGTTTGCATCAGGGGAAGACTTTTGTGTCAATCAACTACGACCGGGAATGGGATATCATTCATGTTTTATTTGGGTTCAATTTTGCTCAATTCAGGCGAAGTTCACGTGTACGTGGACGATGCATGACTTTTTTGATTGGCTCTGAAGTTGGTTCTGCTATCTATCATTCTTTTTATAGTATAATTCGTCAAAAATCCTCACGATTTAACAAATCCTGAGGATTTTTGACGAATTATACTATAAAGTGAATGATTGTGATCTCAAATAATAAAGAACACAGGTAGGCTATGCTTAACGTTGAATATGTTTCTTTGGTAAAATACATTGTACTATGAACAGGCTACTAGGAGAGCCAAGCAAGCCAAATAGTGAATGAGGTTGCACAACAAGATATACATGTACAATTGCTATTAACATATTTGGTAGGTATATCTATTATAGCTAAGAATTGAGATGGATGCTCGGTCATCTCCCTTGCGAACTCCTGTTGTGGACCCTTTTATAATTTGTCGGCACTGAAGAATATGGTGCACACAGGGTTAGGGGAAACTAAAACAAACTTTTCGAAATAGTAATCATTAAAGAATATCATAAAATTTGGTATCACCAAAAAGGTTTCACCTAAGCCATCCTGAGAATCTCAGGTCATACACTGTCCTACCCTACCTCAAAGCCCTGAGGACATCCATCCCGTTTCGCCGATGGGGAAGAGGGACATACTCTCATGTGTACACGCCAATTGGTAATTCACAAATAAACCATGCAATGCAGTGGGGAAATGTCACTTGATGTAATAACCAAACATCGTGCCTAGTGCTACAACGTCTGCACACATATCTGGTGTTACGAGTTACCGGATACCAGGCTCAAAGCATTGTATCTCATTCCATAATTTATGCACGCTGTCGAATGACAGTTGCCCCAAACACATGAACTGGATCATACCTTCGTGTTTTGAACCTATTGGTACGCACTCGTAACTAAATACTGCGTGAAAATCATTTTGACGCCAAGTTAATTCAGGAACATTCAAAAATTCAGCAAGTTTGTCAGTGAATGAAGGGCGAATTGTCCCATCTTCAAAACACGCAGTGGAAGTCCAGCTCTGCATGAACGACGTCATTGGATGAAAGCGATGCTAACTGGGCGAAAGGATTTCTTTCGCAAGTACCACAGGAAATCGGGCCGATGTCCTCAGGGGGTAGAGGTTGCGAAAGGAGCGAGCGCGAAGCCCTGGGATTCTCAGGTTGCACCTAAGCTACAACTTGAAGAAGTTTGATTAATGATCTCACCTTTAGTTGGTCAACAGAGGTCCCAAGGTCATGCCGGAAGGGTCAAAGTGAAAATCTAGGACGTGTAAATACCGTATTAAAGCGCGACCATATGCGTTAGGTGACTCTCTCTCCCTCCACACCTCGATAAGACTGGTCCCCTGTCCAGCCGTATATAACCAGTGATAACACCGAGGCTGGACTTATACTATATCATAGCAGCCATAGCTTTACCACTTGACAAGTTCAACGTGGTGTTATAGCGTGAATAACCCTTCATCAGGTAAGGTACACATGCTTCATTCGTTTGTGTGTAAGAACACACAGAATACCTAATTGGTAACTTAGATCATTCAAATAGATAGATTTAAACAGTTTTGTCGAGCTTGCATTGACAAGATCATGATCAACCTCACCACCATGAATTAGCTCTGTGTGTAAATGGTGTACATCGACCGTGTGTATATAATGCTAATAACGGGGTCACGGTAAATGAGACGCACTACGACGGCGTCACGAAATTCCGTTTTGGATGCATAGCGTGGCGTTTTAAAAGTCCTGTTGACCATACCAACAAGAGTAACTGAATGAAACAAGATGACATTATGAATGTCTGATGGTTTCCGCTTTTTACGAGGACCCTACAGGCATGACATGCAGCCTGCTCGCAGCCATTTTTGATGTGCTGAAATCAAATCATCAAGTTAGGCACTGACTTTGATCTCTGATCATCAAGGTCATTGCATAATCAAAATGGGCATCCTCAATAACCTAAGTATGAATGATATCATGCCTCTACCTTTACCATAGGCATATATATTTCAAATTATCAAAATACGCAGTGGAATGATAAAATACGCAGTGGAATGATACTCGCAGGGTACTGATGGACGCCTCGTTTAAACATGGGCCATTGAACCATCTTTTTTTGGAGATGGGGATTTGGCTTAGTGGTTTAAGGCGTGCTGCCCCTCAGTGCTGGCGATTGATGCCTTATGCGAGGGTCCGTGGGTTCGATTCTGGTAGGAAGCAATGTCTTTCACCTTAGAAACTCGATCTCTATTTCAAATTATCAAAGTATGAAATGGACATCCTCAATAACCTACATGTAAGTATGGGTGATATCATGCCTCTAACTTTACCACAGGCAAAGATACATGTATTTCGAATTATCAAGTTTGATATATCAAAATCTCAAGATATTTCGAACACCCGGACACTTGAGGTTATGTTAGGACATTCTGTGCAAAAAAACATGCATTTTAATTTTTATGGATTTATCTTGCCTTACATTATATCTGAAAATACTTCACATTATAATTTCTAGCAGTGTTGCCAGTATTGATCAGAATCATAATGTGGTGTGACAGATGAAAATGCGGAACCCAACCGGCGGTTTATCCCGACATTTTTCTACATGAATAATGAGACAAAAACGTTGCTTTTATCGCCACCGTATCTCTTCATTTTAAGCAAAAAATGAGTGGGATTAAAATAAAATTTCACCTGCTACACGATGATGTTAGTTTTACTGTTAGGCGATTGATACAAATGATGAACATGTATTTGCATGGCAGAAATAATGGAAATAACGTTAGAAATGAAATGGTCCATTGACCATGTGCTCCCTTGGGTGAATGTACCAGAAGAACAAATGACAAATGTTAAATCGAAAGGTTCCCTCGCGAACTTTGAGTTCCAGGTACAGACGGTACCCAGATACCTGATCACACCATGTCAGAAGATATTAGGTCAAATAGCCACGAAACGTGCCACCAAATGACAAAATTTTGATATTCGACCTCTGTGCACTTGAAAAGTAGGTCAAATCAAAAACTCTTTACATATCATGTAGATGTATCCTCATTAGATGCACCGATGATGGAAATTTGGAGACAATCCAGACGTTAGTTTAGGAATTATTGGAATTTGAGTTTTCATTTCTGCCACCTGGTTGCCAAGTGACCGAAACTGGTGTTGTAGGACAACTGACATAGGGCTATATACGTACCAAGTTTCAGGTCAAAAGCCCTAGCAGTTACGAAACATGCCACCAAATGGCGAAATTTCGAACTTTGACCTTTGACTTGGTCAAATACCTTTGTGACCTTGAAAACTAGGTCAAATCATAAACCTGTTACATGTATCATGTATTCTCATTAAATACACCTATGATAAAAATTTGGAGATGATCCAGTCATTACTTCAGGAGTTATTGCACTTTTTGTGTTTTGGCTTTTAGCCACCTGGTGGCCAAGCCAAGAATCGAATCGGACCGAAACTTGTAGTCGTAGGTTATACGACCTATGGGTATATATGCACCAACTTTCAGGCCAATAGCCCCGGCGGTTACGAAATGTGCCACCAAAAGGCAAAATTCAGAAGGTTGACCTCTGTGACCTTGTGTGTAGGTCAAATCAAAAACCCGTTATATATGTTATGTATCCTCATCAGACACACCTATTATAAAAATTTGGAGACGATTCAGTCATTAGTTCAGGAGTTATTGCACATTTTGTGTTTTGGCTTTTAGCCACCTGGTGGCCAAGTCAAGAATCGAAACGGAATGAAACTTAGTGTCATAGGTCATATGACCTAGGGGTATATATGTACCAAGTTTCAGATCAATAACCCCACCGGTTACGAAACGTGCCCTGCTAACTGACGACGGACGCTGCACTATCGTAAAAGCTCACCTCAGGTGAGCTAAAAAGAGAGCCACGGTGGTGTAGTGATTCGGTACTCCGACTAGCGGTCAGAGGATCCCGGGTTCGAATCCCGCTGCTGGCGTGAAACTTTGGGCAGGTCTCTTTGCCTTACTGCCTCTCTCCACCCAGGTGTATAAATGGGTAGCGGTCGGAAATGCTCGGATTGTAGTGCTGAATGAGCAGCTCATCTGAGTTCTACTGAAAGGTTTCAGGATAGACTGGGGTTAAAGTGTGAATTCGGATGACACCTCTACTATAAACCCCAACTTTAACTTTTAACTTTACCTTCGGTACGACCGCTCGCAGCGCAACGTCGTGACGTTAGTTTGCGGGTTCCCCATTTCGATTCTTTTCTAATGAACCTCTGGGAACGAAATGCCATTATCAATGTCCTCTTCTTGGGTGTCTGATTTCGTTTGTCCTTACCGGAGAAACAAGCCTTGTTCCTTCTGTGCAAAATGCAAATTATAACAACTATAGCCACGATCACCGGGATAACAGTACATGTAACTGCTACGCCAACTATCATCCCAACGTTGGTGCCGCCATCTCTACTTTCTGTAAAAGGTGTTGATCGAAACACGAGATCTGGTCCATCAAACACCTCCAAATACAGGACGAGAACACTCTTCGCCATGGCCAAACCCTCGATCTCGAAACTTGTCTCTGCAGCAATCTCATTCACCAAGTGAACACGACATACATCAGGGACATCTGTACGGCAGTACTTAATTTGAAGTTTCGTATCAAAATAATGAACCGGAATCCATTTTACTGTCATCCTAGTGCCTTGCCGCTTAACGTAGGTCAATCGTGTGACTGGAGCATCTGCAAGAGAACAGACGTCTTATAGTCCACATCCTTATGTCGTTCTGCGGAAACATCATGTTTGAGCAAATTTCAACCCAGGTTTAGGACCCTTGCGTACCCAGGTTCCAGAAAAGTCATGTTGCAAAAACATGTGTTGCTGATAACAACCTCTACGGCGTTTTACATTTTGGGAACTGGCTTCCTCATTGGAATCCGATGGACGCAACAACTGATGTACAACTAACTTTTGAACGGTTGGATTTACACCCGGGATTTACACCCCAGAAATGTATTACCAACAGATAGAAATATTGTGCCTCGGAATCAGTCAAGCATATTCTCAACTGTTTTTTCTTGTTATGTAATAAGAGATGACATTTTCGCATAAACTAACTCAATTGGTCAGATACAAGGTCATTTCCAGTTACGTAACTACTTAAAAACTCCAAAGAATAGACTTATTTGATTTCGAGGTACTATGTTTTAATCTGCTGGTAATGCATTTATGGAGTGCAAATCCAACCGTTCAAAAGTTTCCTGTACATTGTCCCCATTTCTCCTGTACAAAGCTCACTCGTTGCCACTAAACCTGGCGCACACGGGAGCTTCCTGCTTACGGAAAAGTTCATTCGTGGCGCTTGCCTTAAGGAGTACGCACAACATGACTTCCAAAATGGTCGCGCATAGTGAGCATGTGTCGGATGCGATGTCGAAGGACAAATTAGTTGTCTCGGGTCCTCAGCATTGAGCTCCTTCACGTAGGTCCCTTGATTAGCGTAGGCCCCTTGACCTTCCCTCCGTCAGTATCCTATCCAGCGTCTTGTCCATGTTTTCCGACTTGCTGCCGACAAGCGAAGTAATAGAAGAGCCGTCTCATCGTCTGATGCAGGTGATGAGAAGAGCCCTGCGAGTCACTGGTGGTTACTTGTTCACTGCTCCGCAATTTTAGAAATCATGTTGTTCATAATTCTTTGTGTGCATGAGCAGTACGCGAATGGCGGAGCGAGTTGAGAATCTCCTACTTTTTGATATTCGGTGCATGTCGGGAATTTCTGTGACAACGGACGGCTTTTTTGCCGGCAGGGTGACCACCGGCATCGCCGGCACCGTAGATTCTCCGAATGTTCCCAGTCATTCGTCGGGTTTTTCCGTGGTAGACTTTTTATTCGGCGAGTGACAACCGCCGGCACCGTCACTAAGATTCCGAATGCTTCCGATCTTTCGTCGAGTCTTTCCGTCGCAGACTTTTTATGTCGGCGGATGGCCACCGGCATCGTCACCAAGATCCCGAATGCTTCCGATCATACGTCAGGGTTTTCCGTGACATACATTTTATATCGGCTGGTGACCACCGGCATCGCCGGCAACGTCACATTAAGATTCCGAATGGTTCCGATCTTTTGTCGGGTCTTTCCGTCGCAGGCTTTTTATAAAGGAGAGTGGCCACCGGCATCGCCGGCACCGTCATTAAGATCCCGAATGCTCCCGATCACACGTCGGGTTTTTCCATTGCACACTTTTTATATCCGCGGTTGACCACCGGCATCGCCGGCATCATCACAAATATTCCCGACAAAGTTGTATTTCATCAGGCAAATGCATTTTCATAAGACCGACACCACGAGCGACAGCAAATTGCCCAAATTACGGGAGAAAACAACGCCATCAGATGCCTGGAAATCGCGTCTCAGGGACTTGAAATTCCATTTTTTTCTGGAGGAGGGCCCCCAGACCCCCAAATATTTTTTTCTGGCAGAAACCCTCATAGGCCTACAAGAGGAAGGCCGGTGTCAGACCATAATTTCACAGGGCTACCACCCGTAGCCCAAAGCGTTTAAATTCATAGCGCAACCCCTGACTTAACACAACAAGTCAGTTCCCAATATTCAAAACGCCCTAGCGGCTGTAATATTTTTGGCAACGTTACTTTTCTGAAAGCTGGGTAGCCAAGGGTCCTAAACCTGGTTTCAGATTTCTCTAACACGATGTTTCAGCAGAACGACATCAGGACGTAGTCTATTACCAAAATCTAAACGAATCGAGCGACGAGNAGCAGAGCTAACAATAGGTATCTTTATTTAGCGTGAAGAAAATGATACGCACACTTTAATCATCGATTTCCGACGAAATGGCGAACCGCGATACCCCCCTTCGGAGCGCATCCGGCACTCGCCGAAACAGTCGCCCTCGGATAGTTTACAGCATCACGACGTTGTTGTACCAACAATGGGTTCAAGGTCACATGGGATAAACAAGGATACACAAGTCGAACATGCTGTGTTGTTTTTTTTCGATTTCATTTATTAAATACGTAATTGTTGTGGGTCAAAGATAAATGACAAAAATCGGGCGGGAGACGACGTCAAAAAGTGGCGAACCGCGATCACCTGACGTTAGGCTAAAACAGAGTTAACTGATAGCGATATAGATCTCAGTCCAAGCGCACATTTGCGGCAACACTCAATGCGGTAGGGGTGATTTTAAAGTGGACTGACCCAACGTTGTCGACTCGTCATTCAGCCGGGTCAGTCGCTTTAAAAAAACACCCCTACCGCATTGACTTTTGTCGTAAATGTACGCTTGGACTTAGGCCTATATAATATTAGGATTTTTCCGGGGGAAGAAGTTGCTTACCTCTCGTTTTAACTTGAAGGATGTTACCATAACTACTTGAACCATCTGTATTGACTGATTGGACCCTGAACTCGTAGTTCGCATTACTAATCAAACCCCCGATTCTCTGAACAACATTCTCTGAAAAGCCTGGGTCAGGAATGCCTCCTGCTACGACTCGCCATTTTCCGGCAGTTACTCTCGACTCGACCGTGAATGTCTGTGGCAGCCCGCCCGAAAAATTGCTCTTGAATGTCAGGGTGGCCGAGACTGATGTAAAATTCACTATCCTCAAACAACATGGGGTGTGCGGCGGACCTAAAAGAGTTAACAAACAAATCACCACTTGCGGTCACATGGAAGAGTGACCGTCGGGGAATACAAACATACGTTTGGCACCTTACCCTTGTATTGGATCTCAGATGCGTTATTTGACTGCCGACGTAGAGGAGCCACCTAACGGCAGTAAGACGAACTACAAAAATGCATTTACGCCAACGCAGTAAATCGGGTCCATTCGCCGACAACGTAGTTAGTCCCTGGTTGACGCAGTGGCGCCGGCTGTCGAGAAAACGTGGCAATACCGTGGTCCTTTAAATTCGAATAAATCATCCGTGTATCATGAGGTCTATTGCAGGATATAATTTGGAATTTATCTTCAGGTAAAAGCTGTTGCTCTGCTAAAGACTAGGGCGCAAATCCATCGGGCCCCGAACGATTTTCCCCACCCAGCGGCGTGCCGTGGATTTTAGAGACAGTACTGGTCCATTACGATTTCCATTTCCATGTTCATTTTCATTTCTACGTTTTTCATTCCCCGGGGTTCAGGGGAAATCTGTCTGTTTTTACTCGCCGTACGGCCCCGGAGTTGATATGTGACAGGGGCATTAGAGAGTGAATCTGCGGATAGGTGTTCAAATAGTAAGAGAACAGTGTGACACCTTGGTAATTGTTTTCCCAGTAAGTATCGCCATGGGCGGGAGGAAAACTTTGCTGCTTTAATCGGGTATTCGAAAACCCTGGATACTGGAGACTGGAGAGTGGACAATGGGGACCGTCATTGTTCTCCGCCACCTGGATCAACATCGCATCTATATTATAAGAGAGAAGGCTCATTTTTTCTCACTGCTTCTGGAGATTGGGCATCATACAAGTCATGAATGGTGGTGTGATGTGTTGGCCAGGTATCAGTCTGTGTTTATAGCAAATAAAAATCAGAAAAACATTGGTTCCAAGATGGTTTTGACAGGGAAATATTTTGGTGACCTGGAATTCTATTTATACGGTGTGGAGGGATTCCCCAGTTGTCCTGACATATACCGACTGTTGTGACCCCATTCCTGTTAATACAAACACATCGGAATGGCCTAAAGATGCAGAATCCTCTTATCAGCTGGCATGGCAGGTTTGATTACTTGCTGTTGAACATCAGTAGAAAGGGAGGGAAGCAATGGAGAATTTTGAAAGGCTTGGGGAAAGACAGGACGGATAATTTTAAGGAACTGATCGAATCAAGGGCATAATGTGGGTTGGATGGAATCAATGGAGCAGAGGTCAGGAATGTTGTGTGTCTGAGAAGGTGGAGGGCGCTTTTATCAAAGTACCTCGGGCTCATTCTGTTATGATACATAGGGAAACAGTCAAACAATTAGCAGACAGGGTGGGGGTTCTATATGATGGCGAGAACAGAACACGAACAGAAGGATTCTGAATGATTGAAGGCATGAAAAAAAATGTAGAGGGCAGTTCGAGAGTGGAAGAGAAGGCGACTGGAGACAAAGTGGCAATGAAATTACTGGATAGTGTTGGAAAGGGCTTCATCATTTAGGACCTCTGCATACATAACTCGCTATTCAGTCCATAAAATTCTGATGTGCCCCAATAAAAACACCCTCCCGACAACAAGACTGTAGGACGGGTAACTTTGCTAGACTAGGATATTTCAGTAACACGTATAACTCCAGAAGTGGAGTGCAGAAGACAGTGCTGTGCTGATCATAGCTCTTTTTTGACCTGATGTCGATTGTTTGAACAAAAAAATTATCCGCACCGAAGGTGCATTTTGTACTTGATCGAAAAATAAATAGAAATTGAAATAGGGTGTCTACAGTGTGGTCCAGACTTTTTACATCAAACTATATGGAAACAGCATACGGCATACCGGTAGACTAAAATGCAGTTCGTACAATGCCGTTCCCAATCATGAGGAAAATCTAGGCCACCTTGTGGAGATTTTAATTGTGCTTCAATGGGAAAACCTTGGCTTTCTGGCACATTTTGCAGGCAGGGCTGGGCAGACCAGACGTTGGACGAGCCATGAAGAAATGATTAATGTGAGATCCACCAATAATAGGCATAGGGCTTCTAGTTGTGCCATAGGGGGATTGGATGTCAAATTGAGAGGGAACATTGAGGGTGTTCGAAAACTCTGTTGTTAAGGTGGCTCGTCCCCAGTGCTCTATGTGAATCCAGGTGGCGGAGAACAATGACGCTTTCCATTGTCCACTCTCCAGTCTCCAGTATCCAGGGTTTTCGAATACCCGCTTTAATCAGGCTTTAAAGAGACTCTAGAGGCAGCTTGCTATTGAGCTACTAACAGTACTGCTACTAAACAACAGGTGACGCTAGTAACCATGAACCAATAAATTGTGGATCAAATTTTGGCACTGATGAATATTTACTTCAAAAATGATGCCTAATAAAAATGGGTCCTCATGCCACCAATTATTGTGTTAGTAATCATATCGATATACACTAAAAGCTGCCTCTAGAGGCCCTTTAAACCTCAGTGATACGATTAAGAATTCTGTTGAGAAGAAATCATACCTGATTCCAGCAGTTTAAAAGTGAATACCGATATTCCGACTTCATTCCCTACGTTAACGGAATACTCCCCGTAATCTGATACAACAATAGTTTTCTTAGACAAGGTGTACGTCGTATCATTAACTTTTGAGGCTGAAAATCCTTTATCAGTCACCGGTTTATTATCTTTATCAATCCATGTCACATGTGTGGGTGGTGGATTCGCAATTACATGCAGAACGAACGTCACACTCATCGATAGTTTGCTGGCGACCGTCACAACCTCTGGGAATTTGGGGTTCCATTTGGGTTTGTCTGGAAAAAAAAATGATGCTACATCCACGTATGTATTAAATTGTAATCATACATGTACACTCTCCAATACTGGGGCAGAAGGCAAGACTAGGCCTACGGTATTGGAGAATGATGCAATCACGGGAGCGTACCTATGTGTCCCAGGTTCTATGTGTCCCGGGTCCTATGTGTCCCGGGTTCTATGTGTCCTGGCGTCTTTGCGTCCCGGGTTCTATGCGTCCCTTAAGACAGTTTTTTTGTATGCAGTGTTCTATGTGTCCCGGGTTCTATGTGTCCCCAGTTCCATGCGTCTGTCTCAATTATGATTGGTCTTGTCGCCATTTTATTCTCAAGTGGATTCGAGGAACTCATATTTTAATCATCACGGATAAAGTATGTATTATCATGGATAAAGTATGTATTAACTAAAATAAATCAACGTTAGCATTAATGTACAACTTCCACGATGAAAAGCAGTAGTTCCACGGCCCATCTATCATTACTCATTTTCAATACATACCCACGGGCATTCCCTTGGTAGCTTCACACTCCACCAGAGGGCTTTCAAATTCTTAATCCACATTTTTAGTGATGTTTCCAACCGTACATGTATCAGAATTCATAATGAATGCTAACGCTGATTTATTTTAGTAAATACATCCATCCATGATTATTAAGATATGTGTTCGTCGACTCCACTTGAGAACAAAATGAGGACAAGGCCAATCATAACTGAGACAGCCATATGGAACTGGGGACACATAGAACCCGGGACGTATAGAACCCGGGACGCATAGAATCCGGGACACATAGGACCCGGGACACATAGGGATGACCCCCATGTATTAGAGGTAAAAGACTGCTAAGAAGTGGTTCTTTTCAATGACAAGCTTCATTACCGGTAGGTTTTTTATCATCTTTACCTTGTTCTGATTGACTGAAAATATAATCCATTGAAAATATAACCCGAGGTGCTTTGATGCACATTTTTTGCAGAGATTACTTCTTAATATTGTCATTGGCTTTGCCACATTTATCGTCTGACTTATGGCACCAGTTTTTCGACAGTTTTATAACGATAATGAAATGGTCCACGGACTGTTAGAGGAGAAGAAGGGGTAGCAAATGTTTGGAACACCTTGCATAGTCTTATAACAAGATAAAATGGGTATCATTTTGTTCGTTAGGATGTCTAGACCTGCTATGAATCTGGATGTTATACTTGTGAAATAATAAGGTAACATGTCATTTATGGGGTAACATGTCATGCCATCCTGACTTTATCATTAGACCCACGAACTGTGCTTTGTACAGGAAAATGGGGGCCCAATGTACAGCTAACGTTTAAATGGTTGGGTTTACACCCAATAAATGTATTGCTATCAAATTGGAACCTGGTGCCTCGTAACCAAATAAGCATGTTTTTTGTAGTTTTTAACAAGTTATGTAATTGGAAATTTTGTTTTTGTGGGTTTTGACCAATTTTGTGTTAATTTACATAAAACAAGTTTCTTATTACATAACTACTGAAAACAGTTAAGAACAGGCTTGCCTGTAGTGCTTCCGAGGTACCATGTTTCGATCTGTTGGTAATACATTTAATCAAGAATATATAACTACCAAGAATACAACTCCGAATATGTGCAAAAAATTGAGTTTCCTTCAGTTACAAGATCACCAGAGGCAAATTAGTAATCTAATTTGTGAAGGATTTTTGTGTAGAGAAGATCCTTACGAACAAAATGACACCTCCCGCAGTTATATACACTCAGAAATAACCGAGCTAGAGAGCATTTTTGAATGGACCATATTTTCGACAAATTGATATTATACTTGATCTCAGGGTCGGGCACTCTGACCTATACAACAAATCCATGGTTTCACCAAAAGCATTTTTTTTTGTATGCCAGCAATATGCCTGAAATTTTACAAAAGAATATTGACGATATTCTAAATAACACAATTCAGTCAACAACCGTTAAATCTAAACAGTGGTTATTTCATTAGAAGGCCTATAATTACCGTACGCCCTCTATTATCAGAAAAAGTAACTTAATGCCCAACCTTTTGATTGATTACTAAGTTGTACATTCTTGGTACTTATATATTCTTGATTTAATACATACTACTTCTCATTTTTACATCGGCGTACAACCATTATTCCTGTAAAAATACCGACAATTTGCTATGTTTCACTTTGAGTCATGCTGTTGGCTGATACGTGAATGGCATGCCACTCGGATAAAGTCTCATGCAGTATTGGACACCCGGTCACCGAGCCCACGAAAACAGTCCTGATGACTTTCATCCAGCATTAACTTACACAGAATGTTTACTGTTGCTGTCTTTCTGAACGTAGCGGTTGATGCATAGGTAAATGTACAGATGTACTGTGCACCATTGTCCTTCCTGTTGGTGTCTAATTTGATGTCCACGCTGACATCCTTCCCTGAATACGCTCCATTCGTCACACTCGGAGAACCAGTCACATCGACCTCTGTATATCCTAGTTTCTTCTTGACGGAGACACTAACTGCTGGGTTACTGCTTGTAGTTGTACGACACGTTATGGTCTTAGACTTTCCCTCACTGACAGTGATACTTGTCTCAGACAGTTCGATTCCATCCGGTGGGACTGAAGGAAAATGAAATGGTCCATGGACCATCTGCTCACCCGTTTGGCCATAATAGTGTAATGACAGAGAGAGGTACATGTCAGTTATGGGCAATCTGGGTCAAGTCATTCCCAAGTTGCAGGACTTCAAAGATTTTTGGGTTATGCCACCTGGCAGCCGTATTGGATGTCCGATCGGGCCAAAACGTCACAGCCACATAAAGGTCATCTAGAGGGAGCCACATAGCACATTCGAGTGCTCTGGGTCAAGTCGTTCCTGAGTTATAGCACATTTGATGATTTTCGGGTTACGCCACCTGGCGGCCATATTGAAAGTTTAATCAGGGTGCAATTTGACGTGCTTGTAAATGTCATCAAGAGGGAGGTAAATATCAAGTTTGAGCACTCTGGGTCAAGCCGTT
>NMRB01001303.1:57067-86369 GCA_002633025.1 Notospermus geniculatus
TTCTTGAATAACTTGTCTCCGAGGCCAGCTAGAGCACTGGTAACAAGTTCCTTCCCTATGTTTATGACCCTTGGCAAGATACTGGCATCAACGAATTTATTGTCCAGTGTCAGCATCATAATGATATTGATATATCAAATTTGACATTTTGACATATCGGGAAATCTGCCACAGTAAGCAACTTGCAACTGGTATCACAACATCATAGCTCATCCACGGGTGTTATTGCAACTAAAATTTTCAGTTTGCACCTCGGTCGCATGATATTTGCTGATATCATGGTGAGATTTGATATTCAAATTGGATAACATGACGTAAGTCAGAATCTCGTGATGGTAGAAGCCTAAAACCTTCACCTATACCTAGGTTATCAAGGATGCGCTTTCAGATTATGCAATGACCTTGCAGGTCATAGGTCAAGGTCAAGGTCAAGGTCAAACAGTTCAAAATCGCAAATCTCCTCGGAATTTCAGGAGAAAACGAATTAGAAGCCTGAATTAACCATCCCCGATAGGCTTATATCAGGGATCCTGTTCCAGTTACGCAATACTTCTCAAGGTCAGAGGTCAAGGTCACAGTCAACCATCACAAATATCATGAGACAGAACCTGCATGGTGATGGTGGAAGCCTAAAAACATCATCTACACCTAGGTTATCAAGGATGAGCTTTCAGATTACGCAATGACCTTGAAGGTCAGAGGTCAAGGTCAAGGTGAAACAGTTCTAAAGCGCAAATCTCCTCGGAATTTCAGGAGAAAATGAATTAGAAGATTCTACAGCGCAAATCTCCTTGGGGTTTCAGGAGAAAACGAATTAGAAGCCTGAATTAACCATCCCCGATAGGCTTATATCAGGGATCCTGTTCCAGTTACGCAATACTTCTCAAGGTCAGAGGTCAAGGTCACAGTCAACCATCACAAATAACATGAGACAGAACCTGCATGGTGATGGTGGAAGCCTTAAAACTTCATCTACACCTAGGTTATCAAGGATGAGCTTTCAGATTACGCAATGACCTTGAAGGTCAGAGGTCAAGGTCAAGGTCAAACAGTTCTAAAGCGCAAATCTCCTCGGAATTTCAGGAGAAAATGAATTAGAAGCCTGAATTAACCATCCCCGATAGGCTTATATCAGGGATCCTGTTCCAGTTACGCAAAACTTCTCAAGGTCAGAGGTCAAGGTCACAGTCAACCATCACAAATAACATGAGAGAGAACCTGCATGGTGATGGTGGAAGCCTAAAAACTTCATCTACACCTAGGTTATCGAGGATGAGCTTTCAGATTACGCAATGACCTTGAAGGTTAGAGGTCAAGGTCAAAGGTAAACAGTTCTACAGCGCAAATCTCCTTGGGGTTTCAGGAGAAAACGAATTAGAAGCCTGAATTAACCATCCCCGATAGGCTTATATCAGGGATCCTGTTCCAGTTACGAAATACTTCTCAAGGTCAGAGGTCAAGGTCACATTCAACCATCACAAATAACATGAGACAGAACCTGCATGGTGATGGTGGAAGCCTTAAAACTTCATCTACACCTAGGTTATCAAGGATGAGCTTTCAGATTACGCAATGACCTTGAAGGCTAGAGGTCAAGGTCAAGGTTAAACAGTTCTACAGCGCAAATCTCCTTGAGGTTTCAGGAGAAAACGAATTAGAAGCCTGAATCAACCATCTCCTATAAGTTTCATCAAGTATGCCTGTTCCAGTTACGCAATACTTCTCAAGGTCAGAGGTCACAGTTAATTAGCTCTAGAGTAATAAACTTCTCATCGGAAACCACTGACATCGCTCCGATGTCCTTTTCTTGTTTATGTTATGTATCCTAATTAGATACAGCTATGATAAAAATTTGGAGATGATCCAGTCATTAGTTCAGGAGTTATTGCACTTTTTATGTTTTTGGTTTTGGCCACCTGGACGCCAAGCCAAGAATCGAATCGGGCCGCAACTTGGTGTCATAGGTCATCTGTCCTTGGGATATATACATAGTGTCCCAAAAAACACTGACTAATTTTGATTTGACCTCATTTTGTTGCTACTCAAGATTTTTCTTTGATGTTTTGTCCAGAAGTTCCTCGCAACTAGAAATTTTAACCGTGTACTTTTTTTTTCCAGAAATACGCATAAGTTCAGAAATTATCTTAGTAACTTTATGATGTATTCAAGCCAGGCATGTCTCTGCTGGATAACAGCTGCAACAAGCACATTGGAATTGTCAATTACTGTGTTGACCACATCAGCTGGAATTTGTCTATTTTCTCTCCGTATGTTCTGTTTAAGTCTCTCTACAGTGTAGAGGATTGTTACTCGCTCGATCCTCTACGTATTCCCAAAGGAAGTAATCAGCGGGATTCAAGTCTGGTGAGTAGGGGGCCAAGGATTGTCCGTTCGACAGGATATCAGTCTGTCCCCAGGAAAGTACCGTTCCAGAAATTCCACTGACCATGCGTTCCAGCCTCAAACGCGCCTTAGTCGCAAAGCACAGCCCATTTTTAGTCATTCTCGAAAAATTATTTACATAACCATATCACAGCGGCGTTCCACTTTTGACGTCAGATTGCTTCGCAGGTTGGACGCGTCGCGGCGTTTGAGGAACATGGCGTCCAGTCGATTAGTTCAGGAGTTATTGTGCTTTTTATGTTTTTGGTTTTGGCCACCTGCACGCCAAGCCAAGAATCGAATCGGACCGCAACTTGGTGTCATAGGTCATCTGTCTTTGGGATATATACAGAGTGTCCCAAAAAACACTGACTAATTTTGATTTGACCTCATTTTGTTGCTACTCAAAATTTTTCTTTGATATTTTGTCCAGATATTCCTCGCAACTAGAAATTTTAACCGTGGACTTTTTTCTCTCCAGAAATACGCATTAGTCCAGAAATTATCTTATTTATTTTATGATGTATTCAAGCCAGCATGTCTCTGCTGGATAACAGCTGCAACGCGCACATTGGAATTGTCAATTACACTGTTGACCATATCAGCTGGAATTTGTCTATTTTCTCTCCGTATGTTCTGTTAAAGTCTTTCTACAGTGTAGAGGGTTGTTACTCGCTCGATCCTTTAGGTATTCCCAAAGGAAGTAATCTGCGGGATTCAAGTCTGGTGAGTAGGGGATATCAGTCTGTCCCCAGAAAGTACCGTTCCAGAAATTCCACTGTTACATTAGCACAATGAGGAGGCGTCCCTTCTTGTTGTGGAATATGACCGTATCCATATCAACAGTTTGCTTTCCAATTACCTTCGCTAGGCATTATAGGTAAACCCGGATAATGCCGTAGCCTTCAACTGCTGTGATGCGCCTGCACAAAAGTGCAGTGAATAAATTTAGGCCTTTTTCTGCCCAAATGTAGGCCTTTTTGGAAACAATAATAAAATAGCTACCAATAAAGCTCTCAAAAACGACCAAGAGGGTATTTTGAGGTTGCAGTTGTCAAAACGTACGGAACTACATCGGAAGGATAAAACCAAATTACTCAACAGGTTCTTGGTTTGCTCAACCAATCAGGACACTGCATTGACAGAATGTAAACAAGACCATGTGCTTATCAGCTGTCACGTGCTTCTGTTGACCAATCAGATAATTATGTCGACGAAAAAACGTTTCGT
The DNA here is from genome assembly GCA_002633025.1 of Notospermus geniculatus. NCBI lineage: Eukaryota > Metazoa > Nemertea > Pilidiophora > Heteronemertea > Lineidae > Notospermus > Notospermus geniculatus. Next base: position 60,680 of record NMRB01001303.1, read on the forward strand.
ATACGTGCCCATGAAATTCTTCAATTCCACTTGGCATGTATTGGAACTACGATCCTCCGCCAAGAAAGTAGGGACCAGGGGTACCCGCATAGAAACTCCGCTAGCGCTAGCGGAGCCCATCTTCCGATAGTGCTGTACATTTTTCCATGCATTTTAACACCGATAGGCTGTCGAAGCACTAGCGGAGTTTCTATGCGGCTACCCCTGGTGGCAGTGTCACTAGGTCGAAGACTGGAGGTGGCGCTGTGTGCAGTTTGTTTGCTTTCTCCCGAGGGCAGATATGAATCTTATCCTTAGCATATCAATGTACCCGTCAGACTTGACAGTTACAGTTTTCCCTTCTTTGTCCTGAAAAGAGTATGACCCTATTATAACACTGCGTCCTATGGCACACCGGACAGTAAGTTTCTCAACACTGAGAGGACGTTACGTATGCTGTTTCTCCTATAGTAGGCCTACCCAACTATGAAATCGATCACCAGGTTAAAATGGTGTCAGTTTCGGCTAGACGGGATGATTTTGCCGTTCATATCATAGACAAGAGTAGAGAGAGTCATGGATTGAACACATCATAAAATTACTAAGATAATTTCTGAATTAGTTGGTATTTCAGAAAAAAATGACACGGCTAAAATTTCTAGTTGCGAGGAATATCTGGGCAAAATATCAAAGAAACATCTTGAATAGCCAAAAAATGAGGTCTAATCGAAATTAATCAGTGTTTTTTGGGAAGTTTCAGATCAATAGCTCCAGCGGTTACGAAACGTGCCCTGCTAACGGACGACGGACGCTGCACCACGACAAAAGCTCACCAGTGAGCTAAAAATGACAGCCATAATTCACAGAAGGGTGGAGGTTGTTGCAAGGATTTGTAATGGCCCTCCAGCAACATCTGGGGATCTTCTTCCAACAATGCTCAAGTATATTTTCAAATCAGGCTTACTTTCATCCATCTCACATCCAAATGTTTGCACCTGACCAACCTGGACGACAGCAGTTGGCTTATTAGTGAAAAACACATTGGTATTTGGAAGTGGAAAAAATTAAAATACATGTACTATCGTAATTTCCTTCAGCAAAAAGAGTGGCAAAGTTGCTGAAATATTTGATTATCATAATTTGCATAATAGTTGACTGACTCACATTTTACGATCATTTTGGTGGGAGCCTCTGTTTCAAAATCATGTCCCGCCATGCGATACGTTGATTTGCACACAACCCTGACGCCGTTCATCACCTTTGTTGCTTTTATGGATAAGTCACTGATCCTGATCTTTCCACCATATGCCCCATTCCTCTCTGAAAATGACCCGGTGGAAGAATACCGGTTTCCCAAAAACCACCACCATGTTATGCTGCTGATAGGGTTACTTTCATCCGTCTCACATTGAAACTTCTTCACCTGACCAAGCTGGAGGGCAGTAGTTGGATTATTAGTGAGAAAAGCCTTTGTATTTGGAACTGGAAAAAAACAAGAATGTTAGAATTAGAATAAGAACTCGTTTATTATCACCAATTAGAAATACAACTCTATATAGGTTGAAGAGGATAACAGACAGTGTGCATAGTGTCAATAGAATTAAGAGGAACGTAGAGAAAAAGTACAGATGGATTCGCATTGTACCCAAACTACTGGCGTGCAAAATTAGAAAGTACAGAAATAAAATGACAATAATACAAATGAATTTATATAATATTTAAGTGCTCAGGGCTTTATCCTTTCTTATTGCAAAGGCTTTATGAATGAAGTTAGCGACTTTCAAAACATCATGGTTAATAATGTTACAGAAATAATGATATAATAATATTATTATTATTATTGGAAAGGGACACCTCTTAAAACCAGAAAACAATAGGTTGCTTTGGTGGTTGCTAGGTTACATAACAGCTGCATCTCAAAGTTTGTCATCATTGATGATGTTTTGGATCAAGGCATATGTGTGATAATAATAATAGTAATAATGGTGAGTTCTTATATAGCGCTTCATAGCGTATTAAACTCTCTAAGCGCTTCACACATTCTTACCCCAGCCTATGATTCAGAAACCTTTCTGTAGAAACCAAAGGGCAGCCGCAATATAGCGCACACGATGGACATTTCAGGCCAGTTGAGAGTTACAGAGTTGCACGGCTGGGGATCGAACCCGCTACCTTCCGATCACGGGACCACAGCCCTAACCATTATGCCACCGCGCTCCCCACGCCAAGTTTCAAAGAAATAATATCTCTTACGGTTTGCTTAAAGTGCACGATCAGTAAGTTGGTCTCTTATCCTTCCAGCCCCTTTGAAAACCTGCTGAGGAGCGCGAATTAGAGTGAAGTGACTGAAAACTTGCTGACGTCCGCGCGACATAGAGTGAAGTGACTGTGATTGAAGTCATGGTAGCTTTAATTAAAAAAAAAACATAAGTTACATCCCGAATACCCACCAGATTACGCCCTTCAAATCAACACAGGTTTAGTGATGTTTCATGCGTCGCTCTACATGGGGTAGTTATTAAGTACGGAACGGAACGGAACGGAATCGTGGTTGCAAACGGAATGCAAAAGACGGACCGACCCTGTAACATGTGTAACTGGAACGCAACAGAGGTAATCTTATGGACAGCGCTGTACTGTGATGTTGGTTCGTTCTGTCATGTTCGTATTAAGCTCGATTCTTGGGTGGTGCCGTTTACTTTGTTGGGGCAGTGCTTTTGTGGTGGGTTCGATTCGATTTTGGGGTTAATATGGAGTTCCTTTTTTCCAGTGGGATGGTACAGTATATTGCATCAGTGGTTGATTTGATTCTTGGGNCGACCACCATTCCCACCATGCTCGGCGAGCAGTTTGTGCGGTTGCGCCACATTCGATCCACTTCCTCTTTTCACCACAAAATCACGGTAAAGCGCGAATCACGGTACCGCGTGACGGCCCAGTCTGATAACCTAGATTCGGGACCCAGTCGTTGTGTCGCTCCGGCCGCCGCGCTACACGCCACATACAACTGGGAAAGCAAGCTGCAAAGTCAGCGGGTAGCGTATTGTTACTGACCTTCGGACGTTCGTGAATTGATCATGCGGGAATTGTTGTCTCGGACACGTTGACTGAACGTATAGGGTGTTTCAAAATTCTGCAGATGTGCACTTTATTTCAGAATGAAATTTCAAAATGGAAATTTTGCTCCTTGACGGTGCTGGAGGAGGGGAATGCGTTGTTACACTGATAATAAATTTGAAAACCTGCTGACGAGCGCGGAATAGTGTGAAATGACTGTGATTGAACTCTGGTAGGCCTACATGTAGCTTTAATTTTAAAAACCCTTGAGTTAAATCCCGAATACCCATCGCATTACGCCTTGAAGTCAACACAGTCTTAGGCCCGTCTCATGCGTCGCTCTACTCATGTGCCGATTTCAATTCATGTAAATGCAATCTACATTGTATTACGCGAATAGGAATCGGCACACGCAGATGTTGAGGGAGGTTTGAAACGGGCCTTAGAATTTATGGGCAACCCTGAATTCCACAACCTACTCAACATTCTCAATCCCTGACGCATATGTCAATATCCCAAATCAATTCATCTGCGTGCGTCCAAGAAAAGATTACCACAGGCCTAAAATGATCAACGCACTTATCAGTTTTCCGTAAATGCAAGTACGGCAGTTGTTTAGCAACGCACCTACCAAGTAATACTTGGCCACAGGGGAGAGAAGCACTTATTTGTACGGACGTCCAGAAATGCGAATGTTCGTACTAAATTTCCGAACTCCCACTCGACACATTCCCTCACCGTGTACATCCTTCTGTTGAAAGCCTCCTCCTGAATAGTGAGGTTGGCGCCCCAGAATGGACTTAAAAGATACCTCCGTAAACGATATGCTGGGTCGCCATATAATGCATATGAGAGACTATTCCTGTCAGCTAGACCCCTTGCCTCCATTTGTTCCATGATACTGCTCAGACGTAGGAGGGCACAATCGTGCCTTCTACCTAACCTTCGATGGGGCCGTAAAGGTTTGCAATCAGGCCATTTGGTGTCACGACAGACTGAAACTTCAGTGCATGTATGCGTTTATGCCCACTGTAACATACACCCTGATGACGTGTGGGCCTTGAGATTGGACGGACCGTTCCATCTATGAATCCAAAACAACTGACCAAATGAGCATCTTTTTCATGAATTGCGTCGGAGTACAATTGAAGGTGCGCGGCATCTAACCAGGCATTAGCATCCAACCTTTCCAAACGATGGCGATGAGTATCGAAAAGCAACCCCACTGTGTCGTTTAATTATTATTGACGATAACACAGAAAGACTTCTTCCGAACAACCTTTCCAAATCAATCAGCCTGTTAGGATAGGCGAATCGTCTCAACACAAGACAAACTGCTTCAACGGCACTGAGCGGTGCAGGTATCGGGTCCGGTAGGCCTAGTAGCGCTGGCAATCGAAAAAGATCCCTCTTGTGGAATATGAACTGTAGATATTTTTCATATATGGACCCCCTGGCCACTCCTTTTAAAACCTCGAAACTGGTTCAAAGTTAATGAAAAGTTAATGAAATGAGCAAAAGCTGGTTTTGAACTGGGTCCATCTGTGCATAATTACCTGAAATCATTCAAACATTGGTCATCGGAATAATCGTATAAATCGAATGCTGCCCACTCGGGATTGTAGTTGACTGTTCTTTGTGGACGACGCTCTTGTAAGAGGAGATAGACGAGGTCGTCGTCTTCGTTCTCCATTGCCATTTGGAGAAGATCCATGATCTTGTCCTAGTTGCACACCAAGCAGGCCTATTAAAGGCCTCTAGGCCTAACATGTTATTGGTTACGTAACTTCAGTTATAATAGCATTACACTCAAGTGATTGGTATGCGACGATCAACCAAATGCGGAATGGGTCTTGTCCTCTGTCCGTATCCGCTAACTGGTCCATCTGCAGAAACGGAAAAAAACGAACCGTTTGACGGATAACGGTTACGGACAGCTAAATGTAGTCGGAACACTAACCGGACGGGTGCAGAAGCTCTCTAACATCACGACCATCCCGACAGGCGTAATCATTCGCAGTCGATCGAGTTACGATTCCCTGCGCGCTGATGCCACCTTTTCCAAGATCATTGAGCGCACATATATGTTTGTCCCCCGGCGTCCTTGGAGGGTGATTTGAATAGTTTTTTTTCATGGAGCTTTGCTCTCCCAAGCGCATGCTTTCTACACCATTCATATTACAATAAGGGGTGGGCTGAATGAATGACTGACTGTACACCGCTGATGTTTCATTGGCTGGAAATTTACTAGCCTTGGTTCCCTGGGCTCCGACGGTGGCACTGACTCTTCGTGATCCGAAACGAAGCGCCACCGTCGGACGCCCAAGGAAACAGGTTAGAAATTACCAGCACATTCATTGCCTGCAAACAGTGGGCGTCGCTAATCAACAGCGCACTGGGTTGAATGAGTGAGCACATAACCTTTTGTCACCTTAATAATAGGGGCACAAGAAGCGCAATCCAAAGTAAGCAAAGAGCATAAGAATTCAATTGTGGCGCAGAAGCCTTTTGTCATTTAACGCGCATTGGGGGGATTAGAGCATATAGCGTCTATTGTGAGCGTTAATTGGCGCACAGCGCGGAGCACTTTGTGTGCGTTCTGAACTGGATTGCTTTGTGAATGTCAACAGACTCTAGCTGCGGTTACACTACATAGAAATCCCCGGGCTTTTTGAGCCCGTGTCAAGCCCGGGCCTGAAAAAAACCCGCCTGATACCCGGCGAGCGTCTACACTACTAAAATCTAGCTGAACTTAATTGCTACGCCCAGCGATAGGGTCGCTGCTGGAACGTACTCTTCACGAAGAGGAGGCGCTAAATTGGAGTGCTGGCTTTTTACCGCGCAGGCCCACAAGACACGCCGCCTGTCGCGGCGTTCAAAAACTAGTAAAAGCCCGGGTCTATTGCGTCTACACTACTTAAAAAACTTAAAAAACCCGCAGGAGACGCGGGTCTAAATTAAGCCCTCCAAAAGCCCTTCGAAATCGGAGGGCTCAAAAAGCCCGGACTTTTCATCCCCGGGTCTATTAGACCCGCGCTTTTAACAGGTGTAGACAGAAAAAGCCCGGGTGAGACGCGGGTTTTTATGTAGTGTAAACAGGGCTTCTGTTCTTTCTGTGTCGACAGAATAAAACTAGGCGTGCTGGCGGCAAATCTCAATGCGTTAGGGGTGTTTTTAAAGTCGACTGACCCGATTGAATGAGGATGTACGGTTTACCCGGGCAAGTACAGACGAGTCCAAAAGCGTTGGGTCAGTCGACTTTAAAAACACCCCTATTACCGCATTGAGAAGCAGCCAATCAGAAATCGGCCCAGGAATGGACAGGTGGTAAACTCTACTACGAAAACACCTTATTATCATATGAATACCGATGAAAGCATGCGCCTGGAAGAGCAGTGCTCTGTGAAAAAACCCAATGTACCGCCCGTCTTTCCGCATACGCAGCTCCCCGCTCCCGCTAGTAATACCTTCCGCTCTGTAACTTAAAGCCTGGCGCACATCGACCTTGCGACTGGAACCAACTGAACGCAACAGTCGCTACCGGTTACAACTGGTCATTGCGGCAACAAGTGGCACAATCCTGTCTTCAATCTTTAGCGCGCACATCGAACATGCAACTGAACTGAATGCTACACGGAAATTGTCGATGTCTTCCGAGCGGACCACTCGGGATTCCGTCACATGACTAGGTGTGATCCATAAACAAAGGGAATTCATTGCCAGAGCGCGCACATCGACAGCGACTGAAGACAACTACATGCAACGGTCGGCAACGAGTAGAACATGAGCAACTGGCTGTAACTAGCTGCAACGCTCGGCAATAGCGTTTCCGGGGCGCGCACATCGACCTGTTTGAGCATCTGATCAGTTGCTGCTGTTTGCAGCCAGTCGCCCACCGTTGCCGGAAACGCCATTTCCGGTAGTTGCTTCCAGTCGCAAGGTCAATGTGCGCCAGGCAGAAAGGACCACGGTATGGTATTCGGTCTCAAAGAGGTATTTTGACTGCCGAGGTGGAGGGAGCCATCTACCGGCAGCAATAGGAAGTACAACAATCCATTACAAAAATTAACGTGGTAAATCGGGCCCACCTCGTGACCTCTCGAAGTAGATCTTCAGGGTCGGGGTGGGGTTGCATCCTATTGCTGTACATGTGAATTTGTCCTATCCAACATGTGACGATGTCTTCCCAGATGGTACAACCACTGAGTACGACTGAGTACGGCTTATCTGCAATAAGAAGTCAATATTCTATACAGTATACTTACAGTAAACCGTCAGTGTCTTATCAATGCTGATCGCCGACCCTGCTGCATTCCTCGCCACACATTTATAGACCCCAGCATTCTCCTTCTTCACGAGGAAGTCATAACTTGAAGACGTCGTCAGCTTGTTATTATCCTTGTACCAGTCATATGTATCACCAGGTGGTGAGGCCACACACTTCAGGTTCAGCTGTGTCCCAATAAACACTGGTCCAGAAGGAAATCCAGTGATCTGAGGTTTGCCTAGCAGTACTGAAAGCGAAAACAACCAGGTTACCTGAGTGGTGCCAAATCATTACACTTCCAACTCAAAAGACAAAAATAACAGATGTTTCATTGCTGACAGACGGTTGACCAGGTCGGCCAGGGTCTGGACCAATCTACTACGGTATGCAGAGGCCAGACGGTTTCCGACTCTGCCTTCAAACGTCAGTGCCCCGTATTTCTTTTCGCGTAGGAATGACGTCATTTAAGATGGCTACCTCCAGGAAGCACGTGGTTATGTTTACCCTCACAAATCCATGTGATCAAATTCGACGAACCTGATTGACCCATTGATTTGGTTGCTTCTAAAATGGAAACTACATGTATCGCTGCTGGAACGACGAACCCAAAGCACAGCAATACGTGTAAAAATTGCAGCACAAAATAATGAACAAATGTTTGAAAATCATAGTGGATTTGGTGTTTTGGTACATTTCTAAACCTTGACGGTAAGATTAGGGTATAAAGCTAGCTGTAGACCAGTTCGTTATTCACTTTGCTCATTCCGAGCAGAAGTGATGAGGGCGTATGAAGGCAGTGGTACAAGTGGAGCAAACCGAAAACATGGAACGCCCTACCGCTGGGCTAGCGAGTTTGGGCTTTGACGTCTTGTTGAGTACTTCAACGTTGTGTCATTCACTGGATTCACTGCTGTCAGAAGTTACACATGGATTAAAGGGATACTCCACTCATTGTGTAAAATTTTGAATTTTTGAAATATCCTTAATACATGTAAATTCATCGATATCTGCAACATGTCAGATTTTCTTAAAATCGGCAAACTCATCATTTTAAGTCTTTTATTTGAATCTCAAGGGGACTATTGCACAGCACATGAGATGTCATATGTGCTCAATGCATAGTTATGAAGGAACAACCAATAGGCTAGGCATTCAAAGTACTATTACCTCATTCACTACAAAGGTCGTCAGCCTACTAGTGACGTCACAATATTAATTCATGGCATTAAAGTCTGTTTAAATCATCTGGAGCTCGATGGGCGTATGTCAGTCAAACCCCAAGTAACCGGACAACAGTGAACTTAGGGTTTACTCTAAACGGTCCAACACACATTGTTTTCTGACCAGCTGAACCTTGCTTCGAAATAGAACAGTCTACGAGGCCTTGATTAGAAATTGAACACAGGCATAGGCATGGGATTGGCTGGAATTGTCCTGTCAATAAAACGCATTTCAACAGCCAGACTTCACCAACAATACGAAGGTCTTCCTGACAACCAAAGGGTCCTCCCATCGATATCCAGATAATTTAAACGTACTGTTGTCTCTATGGATCAACCTCGTTCCCAGGGGTCGTTCGCTTTCTGACAAAATGGCGGTCGCGTCACTAACCCCTGGCATCAGCTTTGGATTAACGGCACGTGATTGGTTGACGGGAAACCGTCAAAAATATACCCAAGAATACACCCAAAGTAATTTTCAAAATATTTTGGATCAAACCAGAAGGTTATCTATATCCAGGTTTGATTGTTTTTTGTAAAAAGAATTTTAAAAAGCACAAGTAAGTGCTTCGAATTGATTATTTTGACTCGTGCTGCCACCTATACTTAGTCCAAGATTCCTGGATTAAGACCGAAGCTGATTCCAGGGGCTAGTGAGCGAGTGGTCCGAGGTTGTCTGAGCGAACTATACGCCTGGGGACGAGGTTGTCTATAGATTGATACAAATTCAAAAGTTTACAATGAGTGGAGTCTCCCTTTAAGTACATGTATGATAGGGAAATCATGATCATTCGATATTTTGCTTTTAATATCCGCTATAGGACCAACTAGATGGGGCTATGAGGTCCAAAAAGGCGCTTATTTAAGGAGATACCTTACCTGGAAGGGGAACCAGCTGAAATTATACTTTTTTTATGGAGCTAGTTCTGAACTTTTCGAAAATGAAGTCCGTTTTTCTCTAACCCACCACGAAGGTATCTAAAAACGGTTGTCATGGCAACCACATAGGGAAATTCGAGGGTTAATCACGAAAAAATACTTTTGCCACATTATCAGACAGGGAAAGACCTAAGTACTTCATTTCTCCCACAGGAATTACTTAGCTGGTGGGCTATCACATCGTTCAAAAAAAATCCTTATACGGTCATATTCCGTTGCTATGGAAACGAATTTATTCATTTTTTTTTCGTCTTTTTCGAGTCGTTTTTCAAGTCGTCTTATTTGAAGTTTTTATCTGGTTAACGACATAGCAGAGAACTAACTAGTTTACTCATGTATTTCTTCAGTTATGATCATAGAATAAGATTTTGGTTGAAACTTTCGGTAAATCCACCACCAGAGGATTATTATCTGTTGCTATAGTAACCATGTGATTTCGCACAAAATCCTGGAAAATTGTCTTTTTTGGCCTAATGCAGTAACCTCCCAACCGATTTCGATGAAAGTTGGCATGACGGAAGTGTCAATGGCATCACACGTTTTTATGCAACTTTTACTGCAGCAAACAGGGCCTGTTGCCATGGAAACCATTCTCTTTTTCAGATTTTTTGACTTTTCCACTTAGACAGTTTGTTATTGCTTCCCTGCCACTGGGTGGGTGGGAACCAGGTAAAATTTACAAATAAATGTGTAAAAGGGTCTGAAGCTGAGGAATTGACCGAGTTTTCTTTACAAAAGTACCGGTAAGGACCTCAGAATACGTTGTCATGGCAACAACGTGGAGTCAAAACGTCCAGAAACCAGTAAATGACGTTGCATGACGAATATTACTTACATTATATAACGGAATCACCTTCCATCAACTACGAATGACGATTTCCATAATTAGCTGACCTCATAAATGCTGGCAATACACCCGTTGCCATGGAAACTTGTCTTTCTCCGTTTCCTTCAAGAAAAACTAAACAACTGATGTAAGGTGAGGTCAGAATCGCTGCTAACCTTCGTAGCTATGTACACAGTCTGTAAGTGATGAAGAGGCAGTCTAGTGACCCTGTTTAGGATCTTTCTTTAATTTTGTACATGGTTACCATGGTAACTGACTGCAATATTTCATTGTTTATTAATTTTGGTAATCAACTGAAACTTTTCAATTTTCTCAAGTCATTGCCCAGTGAACACCGTAGGTGCATTCCCTGAAGTAATCACAAAGATATATTTTATTCACTTTCTATTCTTTTTGTTTCGACACATTGTTCAGTTACCATGGAAACGTATTGGAAGCACATTTTTCATGTTTTCTTCCGAGACATTCATTATTGTCATCGAAACGGTTTATGTAATAACTGATATTTTAGTATTGCTACCAGCTATTTTTGGCATTGTTGCTGAAATTCATTTTTGAAAAAATGAGAGCACCTGTTACCATGGTAACGATGTGTACTTGCAAATTCTAATTCACAATCCTGTGCCTTATAAATAATTTATGAGAAAGCTATCGCGCACCTTTTAAACTTTTCATATCATGTAACATTCAATTTATATCAGTTCTTGGTTCTTACACGTAAATTTCGATCTGACCTATTGCACTTTTAGAAATATATTGACACATTTGATTTGATGAAACCGGGTTATTAGAGTTGAGTATATTACATCAACCCCCTTACCTCTGGCCACTACTATTGATGCCCTCAAGCGGCATGTGGATATTGTCAGCACTCAGGCAGTAATATACATCTGGTTAGTGTGTTTTCTTAATTTATGTTCTAAAAAAAACGAACCATTCACCTTGATTTAAATGCCCTTTACATTTTGTGGCTGGCAAAACAGATTCACCATGTTGTTTCTTGCCTTAACAACACTGCCAACTTGGCAACCAAATTGCAAAGGATTGTGGGAAAAACAGTATCACATCTGATTTTTAGCTCACCCGTGAGCTTTTGTCGTCGGTCAGCGTCCGTCGTCGTCGTCCGTTAGCAGGGCACGTTTCGTAACCGCTGGAGCTATTAATCTGAAACTTGGTACATATATACCACTAGGTCAGATGACCTATGACACCAAGTTTCGGTCCGATTCGATTCTTGGCTTGGCCTCCAGGTGGCCAAAACCAAAAGCACAAAAAGTGCAATGACTCCTGAACTAATGATTGGATCATCTCCAAATTTTTATCATAGGTGTATCTAATTAGGTTACATAACAAATGTAACGGGTTTTTGATTTGACCTACTTTTCAAGGTCACAGAGGTCAAAGTTCGACAAAAGTAACGCACCTGCCACAGTTCTTAATTATTTCACCGAGAGTCTTCATATCTTGCATAAAAGTGTATTAGAGAGGTACCTTCAAAAACACCGAGTTTCGGCCCGATCGGACATCCAATATGGCCGCCAGGTGGCGTAGCCTGAAAATCATCCAAGTGCTAAAACTCAGGAACGGCTTGACCCAGAGTGCTCAAACTTGATATTTACCTCCCTCTTGATGACCTTTACAAGCACGTCAAATTTCGGCCTGATTAAACTTCCAATATGACCACTAGGTGGCATAACCCGAAAATCATTGAATGTGCTATAACTCAGGAACGACTTGACCCAGAGCGGAAGAAAACATGAAAAATCTGCTTCCAATACGTTTCCATGGTAACCGAACAATATGTCGAAACAAAAAGAATAGAAAGTGAATAAAATATATCTTTGTGATAACTTCAGGGAATGCACTTACAGTGTTCACTGGGCAATGACTTGAGAAAATTGAAAAGTTTCAGTTGATTACCAAAATTAATAAACAATGAAATATTGCAGTCAGTTACCATGGTAACCATGTACAAAATTAAAGAAAGATCCTAAACAGGGTCACTAGAATGCCTCTTCATCACTTACAGACTGTGTACATAGCTACGAAGGTTAGCAGCGATTCTGACCTCACCTTACATCAGTTGTTTAGTTTTTCTTGAAGGAAACGGAGAAAGACAAGTTTCCATGGCAACGGGTGTATTGCCAGCATTTATGAGGTCAGCTAATTATGGAAATCGTCATTCGTAGTTGATGGAAGGTGATTCCATTATATAATGTAAGTAATATTCGTCATGCAACGTCATTTACTGGTTTCTGGACGTTTTGACTCCACGTTGTTGCCATGACAACGTATTCTGAGGTCCTTACCGGTACTTTTGTAAAGAAAACTCGGTCAATTCCTCAGCTTCAGACCCTTTTACACATTTATTTGTAAATTTTACCTGGTTCCCACCCACCCAGTGGCAGGGAAGCAATAACAAACTGTCTAAGTGGAAAAGTCAAAAAATCTGAAAAAGAGAATGGTTTCCATGGCAACAGGCCCTGTTTGCTGCAGTAAAAGTTGCATAAAAACGTGTGATGCCATTGACACTTCCGTCATGCCAACTTTCATCGAAATCGGTTGGGAGGTTACTGCATTAGGCCAAAAAAGACAATTTTCCAGGATTTTGTGCGAAATCACATGGTTACTATAGCAACAGATAATAATCCTCTGGTGGTGGATTTACCGAAAGTTTCAACCAAAATCTTATTCTATGATCATAACTGAAGAAATACATGAGTAAACTAGTTAGTTCTCTGCTATGTCGTTAACCACATAAAAACTTCAAATCAGACGACTTGAAAAACGACTCGAAAAAGACGAAAAAAATGAATAAATTCGTTTCCATAGCAACGGAATATGACCGTATAAGGAGTTTTTTGAAACGATTTGATAGCCCACCAGCTAAGTAATTCCTGTGGGAGAAATGAAGTACTTAGGTCTTTCCCTGTCTGATAATGTGGCAAAAGTATTTTTTCGTGATTAACCCTCGAATTTCTCTATGTGGTTGCCATGACAACCGTTTTTAGATACCTTCGTGGTGGGTTAGAAAAAAACGGACTTCATTTTCGAAAAGTTCAGAACTAACTCCATAAGAAAAGTATAATTTCAGCTGGTTCCGCTTCCAGGTAAGGTTATTCGATATTTTTTGACCTCATAGCCCCGTCTAAACGTGGTAGACTGAAGTCAAGGTAAACATACCAAGGGCGACTGTCAGTTGGCTGCAGTGGGTTAGACCTGCATCATAACAGCACCAATAACCAGAATCTGAAGTCTGAGCATTAGTTACTTGAATGTTGAATGCTCTAGATGTGGAGCTTGGACGACTGCAACTAGTCCATCTGTACCGTGAGTTGGTCGGAGTGTAACATCCGCGGCTGTTTGCTCTTGCGATCTCGTTTAGATTAGATGATGCATCGCTACGTTTCCACCACGTCACAGCGGCTCCAGTTGGATTCGTGATGTAACAGTTGAGAGTGAACGTGCTTCCAACGGCAGGATTTGGTGGTGACACGCTAATGATGTACGAGGATCCTGAAATAGACTCAATCTAAAATCCAGCCGCGGAACTAAAAATGACCTGCTGGACAAACACGTTAAAGGTTACCTGAAACGGTTTCATCCACTTCTGGTTTTCTGCGTAATACTGTAGAACATTAGTAAAAAAAAAAAATATTGAGTTGAGAACCGAGCGCCAAATTCGGCATTATTGGTTCTATAGACAATATTGGGCGATTTTAATGTAATGCAGGAGGAAACCGGAGTGCCCGGAGAAAACCTGCGCTGTCAGAGAGAGTCGCCCTCTCTATCACATGAGACACGGACCCGACCGGGAATCGAACCCGCGACCTCAGAGGTGACAGGCGCCGATGTTTCCATTGCGCCACTCTGACAGCCCATTAGTCAGGGGAACATTAGTCAGGGGCTTACTGGAATTTGTGCAAAATCAAAATGCGCAATGGGAAAATGCGCAACAGAATTGACCTCGCTCCAGGCTTTTTTGCGCGTCCGATAGCATTGCGTGGGTAGCCTGGCCTGGCCTCGTGTTTTGGGATTCCCAGAATGGCGCATGCATTATGTTGAGCCGCAGTCTGATGTGTGGATCGATATTAACTCGCGACAGCCCAGTGAGCCGCTTCGCTGCCCACTGTTCTCGATCAAATCCATTTTTTCCCCGAAATTCCGGGCCAATTGGGGCTTCAGTGTATAAACCCGCATGTGGGCCTTTATTGAGCATATTCAGAAAATCGGATGAAAAATGTCATCCTCTACAGCGGCATTGATCACGCCTAACCATATGCATGAGCGTTGAAGAATGATGATCACGTTTGGGGTCCATGGGACATGAAACGTGATTGACGAGATTCGAACGGAAGTCTATTCTTTTAATGGTGTGTTTTTGAATAATGATATCTCCCCTTTGCGCATTTTTCCATTGCGCATTTTGATTTTGCGCAAATTCCAGTAAGCCTTAGTCAGGCAGCATGAAACTGAAAACTGCATGAAAATCGGATGACACATCACCAAGTTATGGGAATATAAATAGGATAACTACACACCACTGGCAACCATGTCAGACAGCGGAGAACAGCACATTTCGGGCAGTTTCACAAAGGGCGTTTAAGACTTAGACGCGTGTAACTTCGTCCAATGCATGGCGGAAGTGCGTGCATTTAGTGTCTAAGTCTTAAACTCCCTTTGCGAAATCGGCCCATGATGTCACTGGATTTTGTAAACATGTAAAAAACATTAAAATAACTCATTTAACTTGGACAGTTAGGTGCACTTTATTGTATTTTTCTTGTTCAGTCAGTCGTACTGCAGTTATTTCCTTAATACGGGTTCTTACGGTGGCCCAAAAGTGTCATGCATATATATTTTTTTCTTTCTGATTTTTGGTGGACCCAGGGTCTTATGTTTCTACAGGTTGGCCAAAAAAGAGCGCAACATAGGGAGCCTAATTTTGGTCTGGAGACCAGGTTGTATGATGTCTATTTCAAACTTAGTAATAGGTCACGGGAGGATTAGTCATAAATACCTGCGCCTTCCAAGAGACCGAGTGTCCTTTTCAAACTTTTACCAAGCCTATTTTGGATGATGCAATGAATGACAATTGCCCTGTTAGGTAAATACTGTGCTAGTCCTATTTTATTTGTGAGCAGGCGGCATATTGGCCAGTGCCCGCATTCCATTTTTGAATGAAATACCATGCCCTGTAATAGGGATTATTGGGCTCATAATGGCCTGGTCACTTTCTAGTAAAACCTGGGCCTCCTTGGAGATTTAGAAGGTGGATGTTGCGCTTTTTTGGGCCGCCCTGTAGTTGGGACAAAAACGTCGGTCTTGTGACCTCGTTATTTAAGTGATCTAAGCCAGGTTTTATAGGGTGGCGCCACAAGGTGCTGGACGGAAGGCCTAGGAAGTCCAAGTATTATATTTTGGTGACAATATGGAAGAAGGGGTTAATGCAGCATATTGCATTTTATCTACGGATGCACAGACATGCGTACATGATGAATGTACAAGAATTAGGTCAATATGGTAAACCATTAAAGCTGAACTTAATAGATATAAACCCCAAGCGGCAGAGATAGAAATTACGAACAGCCACAAGGCACTTCCAAACTACCTCTGAAATAGACACATCCTCAGCGCCTTCTATCCTCTCGCTTGGGAGTATTGAGCTTACTGGAATTTGTGCAAAATCAAAATGCGCAATGGGAAAATGCGCAACAGAATTGACCTCGCTCCAGGCTTTTTTGCGCGTCCGATAGCATTGCGTGGGTAGCCTGGCCTGGCCTCGTGTTTTGGGATTCCCAGAATGGCGCATGCATTATGTTGAGCCGCAGTCTGATGTGTGGATCGATATTAACTCGCGACAGCCCAGTGAGCCGCTTCGCTGCCCACTGTTCTCGATCAAATCCATTTTTTCCCCGAAATTCCGGGCCAATTGGGGCTTCAGTGTATAAACCCGCATGTGGGCCTTTATTGAGCATATTCAGAAAATCGGATGAAAAATGTCATCCTCTACAGCGGCATTGATCACGCCTAACCATATGCATGAGCGTTGAAGAATGATGATCACGTTTGGGGTCCATGGGACATGAAACGTGATTGACGAGATTCGAACGGAAGTCTATTCTTTTAATGGTGTGTTTTTGAATAATGATATCTCCCCTTTGCGCATTTTTCCATTGCGCATTTTGATTTTGCGCAAATTCCAGTAAGCCTTAGTCAGGCAGCATGAAACTGAAAACTGCATGAAAATCGGATGACACATCACCAAGTTATGGGAATATAAATAGGATAACTACACACCACTGGCAACCATGTCAGACAGCGGAGAACAGCACATTTCGGNGGGTGTAGACACATCCTCAGCGCCTTCTATCCTCTCGCTTGGGAGTATTGGGAGAGAACCGAACATTGCCGGTTCCCGGAGCGCGGATCGGTGATGACACCCGACATGATCCCGAACAGCCAACAATCTTCAACCCCCAATACCATTCCGGATACTCCCAATACCCCCACTACATACTCCCACTACTCCCAACACGCCTAACATTCCCAAAATGCGCAACGCGTAATTAATACCTTCTGAATCCGTGTACTGGTGGGCCGAAGGTTGGGGCCTCCGTCCAGACGACGTTGTCCATATCGCTCTAATGCAACTCTACACCGAACATTCCTCCACCAGTTGCCTGTCCGGTACTTCACGAAAATGCATCAAACCGCAAAATAGGAAGTAGCTCTCAGAGTACCGACCGAAGAGGACGGAAGCCCCAACCCCCAGCCCGCGTGAAGAAAAATCTCCACTCGGGCAGAAGGCCCTGGACTGGAGGCAAGGGCTAACTTGCTCTTACATGCACATGGTTACTTTCTCTTCCCCAGAAGCCGCTTCCATTTTGCCACACGCCGAAATCATTCAGCACCCCCGGAGGGGCTTGACGCTAGCAATGCTCACAACGCCAATTTAAGCTTTCATACAATAGCACCCCCGGAGGGGCTTGACGCTAGCCATGCTCACAACGTCAATTTAAGCTTTCATACAATGGCACCCCCGGAGGGGCTTGACGCTAGCAATGCTCACAACGCCAAATTAAGCCTTCATACATAATAGCACCCCCAGGGGGGGCTTGACGCTAGCTTTGCTCACAACGCCAATTTAAGCTTTCATACAAGGGCACCCCCGGAAGGGCTTGACGCTAGCATTGCTCACAACGCCAATTTAAGCCTTCATTCAATTAGCACCCCCGAAGGGGCTTGACGCTAGCTTTGCTCACAACGTCAATTTAAGCTTTCATACAGTAGCACCCCGACGCCGGGGCTTGACGCTAGCTTTGCTCACAACGTCAATTTAAGCTTTCATACAGTAGCACCCCGACGCCGGGGCTTGACGCTAGCAATGCTCACAACGTCAATTTAAGCTCCCTCAATGGCACCCCGACGCCGGGGCCTGTCGCTAGCAAAGCTCACAACGACAGTTTAAGCCTACGCCTCCAACCAACGAAGGCATATGCAGCATGCAATATGCCCAGCCTTTCCATACGCCACCGAAATCGGACAATGCGGGAAATTGAACGCATACCCGAAAAGCAGCGTACCGTAGAAGGACGAGGCGGCACAAAGGGGAAAGCGGCGGTCCTCGCAGGCGGAAAGCGAAATCCACAGTGAACAGACTCATTGTCCGCGGGTGCATTTATAGGAAAGCTCGACGCTAGAAGGCGCTGAGGGTGACGATACACCCTCACGGACGGTCACAGTTGGTTTCATTTGCCACCAACCTCTTGAACAGTAAAGATCTCAGCACAGCTGCCAAATGAGAAAAAACGAAAAATAATCTGTCATGGCACCGAGATTCGAACCCACAACCCTCTGATCGATTCGTCAACATCTTTCTGTACGCGCCACCAACGAAGACTGCTTGCATACAACGACGCCGATCTACAATAAAGGCGCTGTGGTTTTGAAGATCTCCTCCATGAGGAAATAAAGCGATTGGAATTGACATCATGCAAGCAAGCAGTCTTCGTGGCTCGTACAGAAAGAGGTTGGCAAGTCGATCAGAGGGTTGTGTGTTCGAATCTCGGTGCCATCACAGATTATTTTTCGTTTTTTCTCATTTGGCAGCCGTGCTGAGATCTTTACTGTTCACGAGCGTGGTGGCAAGTGAAACCAACTGTGACCGTCCGAGAGGGTGTATCGTTTTCAGAGGTAGTTTGGAAGTGCCTTGTGGCTGTTTGTAATTTCTACCTCTGCCGCTTGGGGTTTATATCTATTAAGTTCAGCTTTAAGAACGTATGGCCAAAAACGTAAAAGTATTAATATCTCAGTAGTGCCACCTATTATTTTAGCGTTGCACCAGATGGTCTGTAGATACATCCTAGTACTAATGCACTGCGAAGTAGCTTTAAAAAATATTAACCGATAGTGCTCAACTGCAGTGAAAACCGATTTTTCATGAAAGCGATCGCAGCGCCCCCTTTACCTTAATTCGTGCTGAGGCATGATGGGACATCACCATGCACGAACATCCCATCAAATTCTACCTCATTAAAGGGCCTCTAGAGGCAGTTTTTTTAGTGCATATTGATATGATTACTAACAGAGAATTGATGGCATGAGGATCCAACTTGGGCATCATTTTTGAAGGAAGGTTTCATCAATGTCAAAATCCGATCCACAATTCACGAGTTCATGGTTACTAGCGCCACCTGTTGTATAGTCGCAGTACTGTTAGTAGCCCAATAGCAAGCTGCCTCTAGAGTCCCTTTAAAATTTGTCCAGACAGGGGGTACATAAGGCCCTTAATACACCTTACTGTCACTCTGAGATACAGAATAGCACAAAATTGACACACAAAATGAAAATAAGCAAGAAGTCAATCTCCAGAATTCACGAATTTTCGACCCCAACCGGGGTCTTTTTCAAGTGGAACTTTACAATCTGAAACTCTAGAGAAGACTGAGCTGAAACCCGAATGTGGAACTAACTAACCTGTGTAGACAGGATGAGTAAGCAATTAAGGAAAGAATAGTGTCCAAGCCCCACGGATGGTTGCTGGACCTAATTAAGAGAGTGGATGTAATGTAATGTAATGTCTCGAGACATGTCCAGATGAGACAACCCTCCTTAGAACAGAGTTGCAATGGATGTGGACCCTTAAAACCATCACCCCCTCAGGTCTTAACACAAGATGCTGAGGTTCTGAGACCCCATACCCCTTTCACCACCTTTATTGTCAGGGCAGTTTGGCATTCGGTTCTTTTCACTCTCTCCCCCTGGTAGGCCTATTCATTTTAGGTTTTTCCAGTTGCGGTGGGCACGTGGCTCCCCTTCTGGTTTAGGCCTTGTCCCCCCCCCCTTTGTTCTAATCCTCCTCGCCCTATTCTTCTCATTGCTCAGTGATTTGCATTATCCATTCTGGTTTTTTCCTTCTTGTACAAATCTGGAAGTTGACTTCTTTTATATTCTCTTACTTTGTGTTGACTTTTGTGCATCTTTTCGCTTTGTGCTTGTTATGTATTACACATTTCATATTTATTAAACCCTTTTCTTTCAGCTAAATCAGTTTCTCCTTAATTACATCCACTCGCTTAATTAGGTCCAGCAACCATCCGTGGGCTTGGACACTATTCTTTCCTTAATTGCTTACTCATCCTGTCTAAACAGGTTAGTTAGGCCGAATTGGTCAATGTCGTCCTGGGTATACCTTATGTTTATCCTGGGTAATCCTTTTCTTTACCCAGGACGGCCCTGGGTAAACATAAGGATCCTTAACNGAGATGGACGTGATACACCAATGTCATGAACGTCAAGAAGAAAAATAGCCCGAGTGACAGCCCGTTGGCCATATTTCTGTTTGCCACGACGTCTTACTTGTTATGGCATTGGTTCATATCTGCGATATAGGCCCCTACCTTTTTAATGCAAAAATAGGTCGAACTTTAAATAGACTTACGCGGAAATCAAACGAGGAAGTTAAAAAACAATGAAAAAAACAGTCTCCAGTTTACTATAAATGTACATGTTGCCTATGTACTGTATCCGATGTGTTCAGTGGCCGCGGCCGGAAAGATCCTCGTGCCTAGATTTTCTAATTACACACGTTCCCGGCAAGTTATAAAACACAATCTAACAAAAGGGTCCGTAGTAGTGAATGATACGATACAAGAGTCTTGCTCGACAACTACCGGTACCTCGGGATGGGAATCGCGTTTCATTTATGGGAAAAACGACGTCTGACCAGTGTGGTTATGTAAAGTTGGGGTCCAATGACGTTAATTTTGTTACACCTATGCGCTCTACATGGTGGCCGGGAACATGTGTAGTTAGAAAATCAAGGCACGACGATCTTCCTGGCCGCGGCCACTAAACACATCGGATACAGTACCGGTATGTAATTCATGCCGATATCTCATCACGCATTTTTCAAGGAATCGTCCTTTCAAGGAATCGTCCTTTTATAGGCCTGTCTAGTGTGATTTTCCTGTTTATGACCGACCTATCGCATGAACGAGTGTAGAGATAAATCATTCACACTATAGGCCTTTTTACACGGTGCGTGTGGTTCCGGATCGAGACTGGACCGAGGAGGGTTCGGTTATTTTTCCCCGTGTAAAAGCGAAACAATTGACCTCCACCAAGTTCAGATCGCCGCAAGAGTCTCTGGAAGGTGGAGGTTATTTTCTCGTGTAAAAGCGAACCGACCTCCACCGGCCTTGTGCGGGATTGAGCACGCTACCTGTGTGACATCACTCGCGTACTTTTTTATTTTATTTTAAAACTCTTTGGGTAGTATTCTAAAATATTCCTTAACATTAAGGTCGACCTTTAGTCTATTGTAAAACCATCGAGAACAATAGATTTAAGGTGGACCTTAATGTTAAGGAACGTTCTAAAATACGGCCCTTTATTTAGTGCAAAACAAATACAAAACAAAACACCTAACATGTGATATACCTATTAACTATCGGTATTAATACAAGTTTTTTTTTCTTTTTTTAATATTTGGCTATTACACCCCCACCCCTTTCCTAGTCCCTCCCCATCCAAACTGATTTACTGTAACCCTCTTTCAACCCCCCCCCCATAGGTCTATCCCCCTTAGCTCATCACTCTATAATTGTTTACATCGATTTTCAAAGAAATTATAAGATTGGGTCCCACTTTTCAGAAAAGGTGTCAACAGTTTTGTTTGTAAAAGATATTTCTAATTCTACTTGTTTTATATATTTTATGATATATTTGAAATCTCTTAGGTCTGGTAGCACTTTTTTGTTTCTACAGTTGTGTATAAATCTTTTTGCTTTAAGTATCAACTGTGTAGAAGTCGATGACCTGTTCCATAAAATACAATTTCAGCGGTTATTGTTTTAGGTATGAAGTGATTAATCCAAGAGTTAAAATCATCCCAAAACCGTTTTGTGATCACACAATTCCAGAAGAGATGGTGTATGTTTTCTTCGTGAACATTACAGAATGTGTACTTGCGTACTTGCTGTAAGTTACCTGCGAAGAAACCACGGGCGAGATTTCTCAAGCACTGGTCAGCTGAGCTATTCATATATATACTGAGTGGCGTCCGTCTGTGTGTCGTCCGTGAAACTGGCACGTTTCGCAACTGCAAGGCCCAGGGTCATCAAAGTTGGTGGTGAGGTAGGCCCTAGGAAGGACTCGAAACAGAACGAAAAGTTTTTGCGATTTGACCCACATTATGCCCCCCCCCCCCCAGGGGACAATTTGCGCAAAATGAAATATCTCAATATCTCAGCACCTGTGATAAATATGTCGACCAAAAGTGATGGAATAGATTGGTTGCAATCGTCTTCGACTCGGAAGCTTTCGGCAACCTTCGGGCAGCCATTGAAAGCACCTCGTCCGTATATAGCGGATTAAGTTCGACCACCATATGGTCGGTGATCAGGTCAGAAGTGATGCGGTTGTAGCATTGCGCAGACTAGAAATAGTCCCCTTATAATTTTTTATTTAACTGATGTTTGTTTGCACAAAATGAGTTATTTCGCAATAAATATTTTATATAAAAACGTTTGAGTGGTTAAACTGTGCATTTTGCAACGATTTTTATTGAAAAATTCGTATGCATTAGGTGACTGTTTCTCCCTCCCCACCTCGATCACGAAACAACAATGGCCGCCATAGCTTCACCACTTCAGAAGTTCAACGTGCTGTTATAGCGTGACTATGATCATTCATCAGGTAAGGTAACATGCTTCAACTCATTTTTCTATATGCAGCAACGATCTTCATCAAAGTAGTTCACGGAGCAATATGGCGCTGTCCGATATACGTCAGAGTTACGATGTTGGCAAGAATCGTTCTCTGACGTTCAGATTGAAATTGGTTGATATTTTCTACATCATTTCAAAGGGAAAATAATGTTAGATTTGTCCACCAGGGGGTGCTATTCAACAAAATCAAAAACAAGGTATTTGAATTTCCCGCACTTCAAAGTTCGTAGAGTGACTCTGTAACCGGTGTCTTGTCCACCTGTATGTAGCCAGTGGTAACACTGAGACTGGACTGATACTATGTTCATCCTTAGTTGACAACATGGCCACTCTGCTTTTCATCACTTGAGAAGTTCAACGTGCTGTTGTATCGTGACTATCTTTCGTCAGGTAAGGTCACATACTTCAACTCATTCTTTTAAGTGGGGCAACAGTCTCAGTGCCTAATATTGGTAACTTAGATCATTCAAATAGGTAGATTGAACAGTGGAGCATGCATTGACACAAGATATACCGGTAGTCATGATCAACCTCACCACCATGAACTAGTGCTGTGGTCTGACTAAACAGTGAGCGGGCATCCAGGCAACCGAGTAGCCTGTTTATACCTTATATGTTGATATTCATGTCATCACCTTCTAATGGTGTAGGACTCATCATTGGGGAAACACTGCTTTTTTACTTGTGTGCCTTTTAAAGTCGTGATATTCACGACTTTGAATCTAAAGTTAAAGGGCCTCAAGAGGCAGCTTGCTATTAGGCTACTAACAGTAGGCATGTACACTCATGGAAAAAAGTAAATGGACAGCAGTTTTTAGCTCAGCTGACCAAAGGTCAGCGGAGCTAGTCAAATAGGTATTCAGTGGCGTCAGTGTGTCAGTCCAGCAGTCCATCTGTCAATCTATGCCCGACGTTTTGTAGCTGTAATAGCTAGAGACTCCAAATTTCATCTCAAGGTAGCCCTGGTGAAACTCTGCTAGGAAACCGAAAATCAGCCCGTTTCAACCCACACAGAGGACACCAGGGGGCGTCATAGGAAAACCATGTTTTGGCCACTAGCTCGCTTCATTGATAAATGACATCATAAAGAGATCAAACCCCTAAAGCAACCACTTGGGCACACACTGGTGCTTGTCCGATGAGTTCCAGTTTTTCTCACCAGATGGCTCTTATCACCCAAATTTCCATGTTAAACTAATATTTCTAATCAAATTTGTGTTGGTGGCCGTAGCATCCAACAATCCACCAGCCCTGAGCCCAAATTTGTGAAGAATGACCAATTCATAAAGGTGCCAGGGCTGGGTAAACCTGTTGGTCCCATCCCTGTACATATGTACAGTAGCCTATCTAAATGTACAGCAGATACCCGAGAGACAGATTGTGCGCAAGGGTGCTGGCTGCTAAATGTTCCATATCACAAAAACTACTGAATGGAATCGTATGGAATTTTCACACATCATGGAGAAGACCCATAGCTATCATATAAAACAACTGGAAGAAGTTTCATTGAAAATTTCTTTGGGTATCACGCTTTTCTCAGAATGCCGTAAACCAAGTGGTTGCTTTAGGGTTTGATCTCTTTATGATGACATGGACAAACTCACCAGCACTGGGAAGAGGACCAATGGGCACACAATTGACCCCCTCAAAAGATTCTGAAATATATCACTAGGGGGCGTGGTGTCCTAAAAACCACTTCGGAAGATTTTTAAAATTTCCCGCACTTCCGAGTGTGACGACAACCTGGCCGAATGCTCACGAAGGTTCATTGTGTTCATATTAGAGTTGTCGTCTGAACGGAACAGTTCAATGTTCCAACTGTGCCAGATTATAAGGGTATTGTAGACTAATCCCCCCTTATGAAATGCCTGAACAACCATAGCGAAACTGACGCCAATTAAAATGCTTTACATGCGGTTACAAGCTTAAGCTGGAAATCATGGTGATCAACATTGAGTTGTTCAAATTGGCGAAATGACTGCATTGCCAATAGTAAAACTATGCTTACTAGTGGATTATCGTTACAATGAACTGTGCTGGGAACGTTCCAGGCATTGTTTGACTGTGGTGCGCTCAGAACAGTTCCGATAAGAACACTCGGAGCAGAACAGTTACTGTGCCGGTGTGAAAGGAATCGAAGTCCCCTGGTATCAAAGTCCGGTGTTATTGGTCAGCGAGGGATTAGAATATATGGCTGGAGAGACCATGACCATTCAAATATAACCTTACAATAGCGGGCTATTGTTTTGCGGATCTGCATTCCTAGGACGCTGATTCATGTCACACCGCCAGGTGTCATGGATGGAATTATCGCATATCTTGAAACATGTCGATCTATCTGCCAGTGTTTCCAGAACAATAGGGGGAGCACTGACACACGGAAACACTGAAAAACCTTACACCTGATCCAGGTTGGGGGGAGGGGCGTACGCCCCCTATTTTTGGCAGAGCAATGATTTTTTTAGCAAAAAAAAATTAATCACATAAAAATTCAAGTATTTAGCTCTCAGATGCCAGGAAAATGCATCGAAAAGCACTTAAAATTGTCAAAGTTTTATGAGGGAGGGCACCAGCCCCCCCGTTTGGGCTTCTGCTATACATGTAGGTGCTCACCACCTCCGTCAGGCGACGTCGAGCTACATGTACGCCGTACTTTCTGTCAATCCGGGACCCGGCCGTGATAGCAGCAAGAGATCGCGTGGGTGATCACCTACCTACAGTCTAGATCCCGAGAGAAGGTTTGCTTATAATTTTGAAAATTTGAGAAACACAGAAGAACTACATTATGTTTGCAGGTTACAAACCCGAGCTGGTTGAGATTCTAATCTCTTGCGTTTGGTTTCTAGCCACACCCTCAATCCGTCATTCAACAATTAAGTGGATACTTTTTACAGGGGGATACTCTTTACTGTTACACCGGTAATACTTCACTATTTGCACATGACTGGACTGCGATTGATAAAATGTGTGTGTAACAGAACCCACTTCAACGACCTCATGGTTCATTCCTAATCTTATTAACAGCCAAGTGCAAACAGGCGTTACACGACGTATTAGTTTGTGGTGAAAGACCTATTATGTAATACCATAGTCAGATTACATTGAGCAGTTGGAACTCTGGAACAGTCCCGTTCAGACGACAACTCTA
>NMRB01001303.1:87306-139675 GCA_002633025.1 Notospermus geniculatus
GGAAATTGCCTTTTTATTTATCATATTCAGATGAAGACATGGAAGAAGTCGATGGCACCTCACTCTCTATGCTCTAGGCCTACAGCAGCGACTGCCATCCGTATTTTCTTTTATATTATTTCATTTCGTGGTAAACATACGACAGACCGATTCTGTTCTTGCCGTGGCTTATCCTTCTTCAGCGAAATGAATGTTGAACTCTCGCAGACAGTCAGCAAACTACATGTAGATTGTAGGCCTATTGTTGAATGGCAGACAGCATCACCACACCAATTAAACTATGCCCTTGCTCATTTTGTCGACCATTATCCAGGTTCCCATCTTTGCCCCTCCACTCCTGCGGTGCTACTAGGCCTACTTCGATTCTCAGGTGCGTCAGGAGAAATGGTCCTATAAGACTCATGATTTTGGGTTCTGCTCATAACATGGGAACGTTGTGGTCAATCAACTTCATATTTTACAGGCATCCTAAGGCCACTGCAATTATTAATTCTGTTGAGCGGGCGAAACATTCAAAAATCAGTTGTAGGTGGGAGGAATAAAAAGAAAAGTTGGACAAGATACATGTACCTTAACCCCTTCCTACCAAATGGGACTGTTAATGATACAACATGCATCTATCTCGATTCACCAAATGATATTAATCCCTTCCCACCTAATGGGCGTAATACAACTTCTGTCTGGATTCACCAAGAGATATTAACCCCTTCCCACCAAATGGGTCTGATACAACCTGTACGCCTATCTATCGCGATTCACGGAGTGGTATTAACCCCTTCCCACCCAATGGGTGAAATATGAGATCTACCTCGATTCACCAAGAGATATTAACCCCTTCCTATCCAAGTGGTCTGATAAGATATCTTTTCAATTTGCAAAGTGACATTAACCCTTTTCCACTCATTTTCACGAGGAACGCTAATATTGCTTGATAAACATTAAAAAGGCGCAGTATACGAAGTTGTATCTCGTTTCCCGTGTTTCAACTCTTGAGTTGGCAGGTCATAGTCAGCTGAGCGCAAGGCCCATGGGCCTCTTGTTCTTGAATATCTCCAAACCATTGCGATGTAGGAGACTGATTGGCTGTAGCAGCTGAACGTTTGTTTTCAATCGCATCTTTCCGAATGTTTCAGCCTCAATTAGCCACATCTGCTGATTGGCTGCCAAATTGTCAGCTCGTTTTTTCGACATGATGAGCTGTTAAACCTAGTTCATACTTCGACGCAAAACCATCGGCGTCCGGTGCGCAATCAAAATCTACGGTGCCATGCATGACCGGGACCTTTGTTCTGACATGTTACGTACTTCGTTACATGATCTTTCAGTGACTGGGGAATGCCCGCAGCAAGAAAATCGGTGATTAAAGCTAAACTGCATGAACAAAAGAGAACATGATGGACCCCACGATGCCAGGAGGGCGCCGCCTTATTTGTCTTCGAGCTGTCAAGGTGTCAACATCCTCTTGTGAGCTCCTGCTGAACACTTTTTTGGAAAGAAAAAAGTTCGACCCAGCTGGGAATCGAACCCGTGCCCTGTTATCTTGGCTCCACCGTGTTCCCCATTGGGCCACCTATATTGTTGATAGGCTTCCTGTGTTTTCTCTTATTCGTAGTACTATTACGTAGATCGCTTCGATCTACGTCTATAGCCCCTTTTCCACTTACGGCCTGCTTGGCCCGGTTAAAGCGTGCCGTGCTCGACCCGGACCTGGGACCTTATTCACAAAGCATCCGCTATTACCGGATCCGCAGAAGCCCTTACGGGTGGCCTAACGGATCCGTTAGAATTGCGCTACGCCGTATTCACAAAAGGTTCCGTTAGACATCCGTTAAATTTCGGAGATCCGTTAATTACTGAGTTCCGTTATTCGGTAAGCCTACAGCTCCTCGCGTATAGATTGTGAACGCATGTACACGATATATGTAATGCATACTCATTTGCCCATTTGTGGTAGCGCATCGGACTGACATGATTGGTGCCATCAAAATTAACGGCTACAGATGGAGGTGCTGAACATGATGCTACGCCGCCGCAAATAAACGAATCAAAAGTATTATTCCCGACCGTTTTGAAACATTTGCAACTTTTCGTACAAGACTAAATCGATCGTATAATTCACATTAAAATAGCGTACCCCGCCGGGATAATACATAATTAGGCGTTTCATGCTGTAGCACAACATCACATATCTGCGCCAGCCTGGCTAAATATCTAAACCTGGGATTTTTCCAAATTAATAAGCAAGTTTCATGAATGCTATACTCAACATTTTCAGTCTAAACTTAGCCATGTTAGCGATGTATACATCTAGAGTGGCGGATCCAAGGAGGCCGTTCAGCCGCCGAGCAGCAACAAATTTTCGAAGGCATAAAGAATTCAGCATGTTCACAGTCGTCATAGCCTACCCTTGAACAATATCCCTTGGCAATTCTGTGGTGGTTTCTTCTTCAGACCCCTGATTTTCAGTAAAAATAAAGTTTAATTTGGCCTGCCCATGTGTCAGGAAATCGCGTTTTACCAATACATTTTTCCAGAGGGAGACCTCCCTCCAGGGCTTCGCGCCTTCCCTGTTCTGCAGCTCCTGACCGCCATTGCATGTACAGGACTGGTACTAAGTACACTGAAGTGATCCTTTTTTGGGTAACAATTGGGCATTTCGTGATCCGGACGCAGTGTTTATGAAGGGTGTAACTACACACACACACAAATCATGTGCTAAATTTATTATTCTGAGATGCACAGTGAGCCCAACGGACATCCGCAAGCATTAACGGGAACCCTGGAGCTCCCGCAAAAATTCGCTATTTTACGCACGTGTTATGCGGATGCGTAAATGTACGGATACTTCGTGAATAAGGCGTAAACCGTAACGGAGGCTTAACGGATCCGCTAAAGCGTACGGATGTTTTGTGAATAAGGACCCAGGATCCGTGCCGAGCACGGTTTGGGTACCGTTTCCACTGGCACTTGTCGATCCGGGCCAGAGCGCGGTGAGTCAACTCTTCTCTCTGTTGAAGACAGCAGTTTTCAATATGGCTGCGCCCATGAAATTGTCGGATTTGATGAAACTTGTCATATTTCCGGAAGATTAAACGGGTCGGAGTCGTCCCAGATGACATGATTCGTAAATAACAAAAGAAACGCAGACAATTGGCCATATGAATAAAGAATAGTATGC
This sequence comes from Notospermus geniculatus, assembly GCA_002633025.1. Classification (NCBI taxonomy): domain Eukaryota; kingdom Metazoa; phylum Nemertea; class Pilidiophora; order Heteronemertea; family Lineidae; genus Notospermus; species Notospermus geniculatus. The sequence goes on from NMRB01001303.1 coordinate 90,485, forward strand.
TTTTACTTGAATTCTGCAATATAAATGCATTAGGCAATGCTATATAAATCTGAAGTAAAAGCATTTGCTAGTCTTTATTCATATGACCCATTATAAACAGCGTGTCGGTCGCGGCATTGATGAGATGAGTGTCGAGGTCAGTATTGGGCATGCGCATTTCGTCTCAAGTAAGCGAGCCGTGCCGGGCCTGGCCCGGTGACCGTTTCCACTACACGTTTTTCCAACCGTGCCGTGCTCGACCCGGGTCGAGCCCACCTCCTCTCGAGGGGCCAGGCCCGGTTGGATTTGGCACGGTGCCGAGCACGCTGGACCCATTTCCACTTACGACTTTTCTGCCGTGCCGTGCTCGACCCGGGTCGAGCACGGATAAATTGTGCTAGTGGAAAAGGGGCTTATGTCAGCCGGTTCGTTGGCCAAGTGGACAGTGTGGTGGATTACAAATCAGACGGTCGACGGTTCGAATCCCGTCTAAATGTCTATAATTTTTTATTGTTTCCGATCTCAAGATCGGAAACCATATAGTGTTTGGTCATTGTGTCTGTCTGTGTGTGTGTGTGTGTCTGTCTGTCTGTTCAGTCTGTCACACCTGTAACTTTGTTCCTGCAAGAGCTACAGACCTGGAAATGTGACCTACCCCCAGGTTTCATGACCTGAGCTACAAGATGGAATGAAAATTTCCAGTCTCCGATACCTGGTTCATGGTGAAATTGATATATCAAAAGTTGAGATTTTGTCTGTCACACTTTTGTTTCTTGAATAACTTGTCTCCGAGGCCAGGTAAAGCATTGGTAAGAAGTTGCTTCCCTGTGTTTATGACCCTTGGCAAGATACTGGCATCAACAAATTCATTCTCAAGGGTCAACATCATCATGATATTGATATATCAAATTTGATATTTTGACATATCGGGAGATCTGCCACAGTAAATGACTTGAAACTGGTATCACAACATCATAGCTCATCCATGGATGTTATTGCAACTGAAATTTTCAGTTTGTGCCTGCTCGGTCTCATGATAATTTGCTGATTTGGTGATATCATGGTGAGATTTGATATTCAAATTTGATAACATGACATAACTCAGAATCTGGTGATGGTAGAAGCCTAAAACCTTCACTTACACCTAGGTTATCAAGGATGAGGTTTCAGATTACGCAACGACCTTGAAGGTCGGAGATCAAGGTCAAGGTCAAACACTTCTAAAGTGCAAATCTCTCAATTTCAGGGTTAAACTAATTGGAAGTCTGAATTAACCATCTCCCATAAGTTCCAGTTACACAATAGGCCTACTTCTCAAGGTCAGAGGTCAAGGTCACAGTTAACTAGCTCTACAGTATTAAACTCCTCATCGGAAACCATTGACATCGCTCCGATGTCCTTTTCTTGTTTCTTTGAGTAGTGTGTGTAAGAGGTATCCGGAGATGTTGACAGCTCTGTTGCACGAAGACAAATAAGGTGGCGCCCTCCTGGCCTCGTTGGGTCTATCATGTTCTGAGCCTTCGTTTCAGGTGTTTGCAGGGCATTAGCGTTTCTCTTGCTCGCCGCATGAGGACTTTTTGTTCATGCAGTTCAGCTTTAAGCCTAGTTTACACTTCGACGCAAGACCATCGGCGTCCGACGCCCGATCAAATCTGGACGCCGACTTCCCGGAATTGATTCATAGTCCAGCGTACTTCGGCGACGGCGACCCGTTATGAAATGACTCAAGTAATAACAGCCTCGCGATCGGACGCCGACCAAATCGCATGGCGGGGTCGGCGTCAAACGCAAGATAGCGCGTCGGTCGCCGACGATGGCCTTGCGTCGAAGTATAAACTGGGTTTTAAGCGGGAAGTTAGACGCGGACAGATAAACGGATATATTTTGACTGCGCGCAAGCACTAAAGAACCCTGGCCAACCTCATGAACAAGTTCCTACGGATTGTACTAACTCTACCCAGGCTCTGTCACTTGGACACTATCTCTTGATGTGTCTCGAAAGAAAGCCTGAGATTGAATACAGTACGGCGCCACCAAATACGCTGGTGGTCTATCATGTTCTGGAGGTGTTTCGAAGGGCGTTTGCACTTCTGTAGACCACCATACTACGGCGCTGTGGTGTTTTTGTTCATGCAGTTCAGCTTTAAAGGCCTAGAAAACGTGGCTTGATCGGCAGCGTTTACCCGCAGGATAATCACCCGTAGTTAACTTTCCTGCGTCTAGCTTAAGGAGGACAAAAGAAACATCTGAACAACCTACAGGCCTTGTTTAGAGTCATTCAACTCTTTTCTTCGATCCTCCTGCACGTAAACGCAGGAATGTTAACCGCGTGTGATTATCCTGTGGGTAAACGCTGCCGATTAAGCAGCCTACAAGGTAGCAAAACAATGGTTTTCTAGGTCCTTAACCTGAATAACTACATGTATGAATTTACACGCGTGTTGACCTAATCGCGCTTCGTAAAAATGGCCCTATATTTCCATAACTGTTTTGCCCGATTCTCTTCGATCGCGCGGTTAGGCCTATTCACATTAGCATAACCAGGGCTTTGCACTCACGCATGAAACTTTCATTGTGAGGTTGAAGATTGGAAACCAATGAAACTGGATACCTTCAATAATTGTGAACTTTTGGTGAGCAACCTTAACAAGTCAAAAGTATCCAGTTAGGCCCTACTGATTCGTATTTCTTCTGGGCCCGTAAGATTCGTTAGTGAACCTAAAAATTGCGTTTAATGCCCTGTGCATTAGCGATATCCAATATTCGCTGATAGTGAACCAATCAGAAAATGTTTCATGTATTTCATTAGTTAGGATAAACGCCCTCTAGTGGTAAATCGGCGGGAATCTGGCTCTTGTAAGCAGTGTCCATGGCCTCTTTTACACTACGTGTTTTCAACCGTGCTCGACCCGGGTCGAGCACGGCGCGGCAAAAAAGGCGATAGTGTAAATGGGTTGACACAACGCGTGTTGACCTAATCGCGCTTCGTAAAAATGGCCCTATATTTCCATAACTGTTTTGCCCGATTCTCTTCGATCGCGCGGTTAGGCCTATTCACATTAGCATAACCAGGGCTTTGCACTCACGCATGAAACTTTCATTGTGAGGTTGAAGATTGGAAACCAATAAAACTGGATACCTTCAATAATTGTGAACTTTTGGTGAGCAACCTTAACAAGTCAAAAGTATCCAGTTACTGATTCGTATTTCTTCTGGGCCCGTAAGATTCGTTAGTGAACCTAAAAATTGCGTTTAATGCCCTGTGCATTAGCGATATCCAATATTCGCTGATAGTGAACCAATCAGAAAATGTTTCATGTATTTCGTTAGTTAGGATAAACGCCCTCTAGTGGTAAATCGGCGGGAATCTGGCTCTTGTAAGCAGTGTCTATGGCCTCTTTTACACTACGTGTTTTCAACCGTGCTCGACCCGGGTCGAGCACGGCGCGGCAAAAAAGGCGATAGTGTAAATGGGTTGGCACGGCACAACTGGGCTTGGCACGGTGCTACTTTCATCCGGGCCGAACCCCCCAACAGGAGGTGGGTTCGACCCGGGTCGAGCACGGTTCCGCTGGAAAACTGCACAGTGTAAACACGCTACTGGGCTCGGCCCACTTGAATGACTCGCCTTTAGTGAATGCGCATGCTCATTTATCGGCCTTGAACTCAATACGTCATTGCCGCGAATGATCATGGGCGCAGCCATATTGAAAATGACGGAGATTTCGTACCTCCACAGAAAGGAGAGCCCGCGATTCAGATATTGGCGGGGTTTTCATGGTGCAGTGTAAATGGGGTAAAATACTCTTTCTGAGGCGGGCCTGGCCCGGGTCGAGCACGGCACGGTTCATCCGGGCCAAAATACTGCGTAGTGTAAAAGTGGCTTATGGACGACAGGTATGAATCAGAAGACACTGCGCAAGTAATGTACACTGAGAAAGAGTGTTGGGATCAACACTGCTCTACGGTGTTGGACACTTTCTGACACTGAATTTAAGTGTCAAATTGACACTTTTTTGGTGTTGATGCAACACTACTTTTTTAACAGTGTAGATTATAAATGAATCTGGCCCGTACTTGATCCCGCCTTCGAGCCAATCAGAATTCGTGAAACAAATCGCCGTTCGAGACACTTTCTCTTCTCTTCCCGTACACATATGTAATACGGATTTTGATTGGCACGTCGATTAGCCTTCGCACACCGATGATTGGCTAAGGCTCTGCCCCCCTCAGAAGCGGGAAATGTGATGGATTCAAACCAGGCTAGATGGGCGTCAGGCCAAATAGACTGGTGAGAATCAGATGATTGTGGTCAGATCGTCAAGAAACCTATTCCAGATCAAGGGCAAATTCCGTGCATGGCTTCCGCTGTCTTTAGTTCAGCGAAGGCTTGAGGCTATATAAGGGTGGATGACGTAGAATTGACAATTTGGTGCTACGAAATTGTGATCAAAAACATCTCGCCTCGCCCTCAAATAGCCCTATGTTTCTTCTATTCTCACACCAGCAAATTATGTACTTGTATTTCCGCACAAAAATTAAATTTAACTTTCTTTGAATTAAATTAAAATATATAGGCCTATGGGGATGAAAAAATGCCGGGTATCAAAAATATTATTACGGATTTTTCGCGAAGCCCCCGAAACGCCAACGCGATCGCCAAACCCATAATTCGATGCCACGAAGAGAGCAGCGAACAAAAGGATAGACGTTGGCGTTTCAGGGGCTTTGCGGAAACTCCCTATTAACTGCTGACCACATGAAATGGTCAAGAATAACGTAAGTAGCCTATATCCAGGGGTAAATAACAGCTTCGCAATCACGGTTTTAACAATAGCAATTTCTAGAACCAATAGACCCCTTTTTACACGATGCCGGTGCGTTCTGGATCGAGACTGTGAACTTGAATCAGCCGTAGAGACAGTGAGCAGGCTGCGGGGTCAGCTGTGCAAGGAATTGTGACTTTATTGCTGCTGCTTTTGTCAAAATATTGGTGGTAATAGTGCGAGTCATGCCTAAAGCCTAGGTCACAAATGCACCGGGCCCCGTACGATTTTCCCCACCCAGCGGCTTGCTGTGGATTTTAGAGACTGAAACTCGGACCTGAGATGAATCATGCCGAAATCGCCTCAATAGATAGGCGGAAAGTATGCTGGATCAAACTGGGCATCGTAGAAATTGGCCAAAATGTCTGTTTTTACTCGCCGTACGGGCCCCGGAGTGGATATGTGACTGGGGCTTTAGGTATGATCCGAACCATTGAGATCATGCATAGGAGCTTTGCAATGGTTTCGAGGAGGGTTTTTAGGGCTGAATTTGAGGAGAATTTTTAATCCGTAACCTTTGACCTTTTGTTTCTGATTGGTGGAATACCCAATGAACTTTTCTACCAGCTGTCTACGGTGACTTGTGAATTTTTTTTTCTACTCGAACGCAACACTGTTTAACCAAAATGTTACAAATGGCCATTTTTGTGGTAAAATAATCTCTTTATGTAACTGTGTGACTCCTAAATAGGAAAATTCATCCAGTATATCTACGATAAGATGCTATAAAAAGTGGAAGACGATAGCGTTCGACTTCTAAAATGTCTTGCACGGGCCTTCGTAGTGTTTTTATGTATGACTAAAGTAGTTCTCAATGCAAATTTTTCGGCGCCGTAATACATGATGTCATTTTTTTGGTAATCATTCTTTTCTGTTTCAGAGGACTGTTTTACCAATAAAAAGCGACTGTTTCTGTTATGTCATCGCTGTAGGTCTCTTTTTCGTGATGTATCATTTTCGGGAACTGTTGTGAGAAATATTTGTCAGAGGAACTATTTTTCAAGAGTGCATGCGCTCACCCTCAACATGCGGATGGATGTGTTCATGATTTTCAGGTTTGTCATGTTTGTCGGCTCGCTTTTTTGCATCATTCTCATCCACTTAATGCGCATTCTTTTCTAGAAATGTGAACTACCGAGTGAAGCCCAGACATTCGGCTTCTGAATCATAGCAGTGACAATTTTTTAAATCACTCTTAGTGAAATTAGGCCTATTTGACTTTTATCGGCAACACATTGATTGCCTGTCAGCTGCGCTGGTGAAACAAATTCAAATTCAAATTTGTTTATTAATGTTCGGAACTCTCAGAGACAATCCCAACACCCCTTCCTCAGTCTTTCCACAACAACAAATCCGCCCTCTAAAACTCAAAACCCTTGAGCCATACGCCCCTCCCAGCTTTACAGCGTAGCTCTAAAGCTGGGAGGCGGCCATACAGACACTAAAATACCCCCCCCCCCCAAAACACCACACCTACACCCAACCACCAATTCCTCTGGATCGAGGAGGGTTCGGTTATTTTCCCCGTGTAAAAGCGAAACAACTGAGCTCCATCTTCCTCGGGCCAGTTCAGTTCGCCGTGTGATTCTCGGGAAGGTGGAGGTAGGTGCAGGTCAGTTATTCTCTCGTGTAAAAGCGAACCGACCTCCACCGGCCTCGGGCGGGATTGAGCGCGCTCCCAGAGTGACATCACTCGCGTACTTGCTGTAGGTTACCTGTGAAGAAATCACGCGCGTGATCTCTCAGGCACTGCTGATGCTGTTAGAAGCATAGTTTATCGATTTTAGTGATTATTTCCGGGATATTTTTTAGTTACGATAACTGTAAATGTTGATACATGCCATCTAGTGGCACGCATTTGAACGAACCGACCTCGAACTAGATCGAGGCGGGTTATTGAACCCGCACCGTGTAAAAGCGATCAATCCATCCTGAACCGAACCCGCCCGAGGAGGGTGGAGGTAGGTTTCCTCGAACCAGCACCGTGTAAAAAGGCCTAATGAATCCATGTCTTCAAGACGATTCACGGATCGATCTTTGCCGGTTCATCGATATCCCTATCGATTTGTTGGGTAGAGAAAAAATTCAACATCACCACCAGGAAAGACTAAATCATTTGAAGTAGGGTGACGAAGAGCGACGTTGAATGAGAAGGTTGGTTTGACGCATTCTACCAAAATAAAAAGTATGGGATTGGAATTCGACATTCTCCAAGTTCTGCACTGTTTATTACACCTTAAATGCGGCGAGGTTGTTGTTCGAACGACTTAATTCAGGTAAACAGCAAATCAAATGTTACACACCGGACACCTCGGGAAGCCTCAGAATGGAACTGCGTTCCGATGAGTTCAAAGGAAACATTAAAGTGTTGGAATTTATCGCCTTTACGGCGTTGCAGTTCCAAGAAGTTGGGAAAGTGTTATTTAACCGTCAATGCAGTGACAATGTAGTGTACCAGATCTTAAGGTGTATTCACCACCTCAGTACGGTATGTCAAATGTGCCAACATTTATTGTGTAATTTTATAGAGAAAGATGACAAGTTCACGTTTCATTTTCATTTAATTATTGGATTGGATGTCATGTTACTTCGGCCACCCCCTGAGCACCACGGCATATATTCTGACACATTTGAAGATGATATGTGACCCTCCACTACAAAACCACTGTAAAGTCGCGCGAAAAAATTAGCCTAAGCGTACCGACATCACACCAGAAGATAGAGATAGAAATAAGCCGTGGTTACACTACATAGAAATCCCCGGGTTTTTCTGACACCCGGGTCTAGCCCGGCTGTGAAAAATCCCTCCTGAGGCCCGGTGCCCGTCAACACTACTCAAATTTTGTGACGGGGACCTAAATTAAGCCCTCCAAAACCCGTTCGAACTCGGAGGGGATTATTACGCCGCGTTTTTAACAGGTGTGGACAGAAAAAACCCGGGTTCGACACGGGGTTTTTATGCAGTGTAACAAGGGCTATAGAATCGCTCAAACTTCACAACAGACAGGCAGACAATGCTGAAACTGACAAATGCATAGGTCACAACTTGCCAACCTGAAACGGTGACTGATGATTGGTTTTGTGGTGGCGGTTGTACATTTGCCAGTTTCGGTGTTGTCTGTCTATTGTGAGGTCTGAGTGATCCTGTCGCTATCTTTATCTCCTGGTGTCATGCCAGTACGTTTTGGCTCATGTTCCACGAGACTTTACTCTGGTTTTGTGGTGGAGGTTCACATATGTGGATTAGCTGTGAGGCTAACTGGTGCGTGCGTGACCTCAACGCCTCATTTACGTAATCAAACGGCTTTCAGATCATGGTCGTCGCAAAGTTAGCACATTTGAGTGGGCCTTTGAGATCTTGATCCAATCCACCAGAACAGATCTGTTCAAACCCAGCTACTCATCTCTTAATCCTAGTGCTCTATATTTAGCCATTACCGGCTGTATTGGTGACTGCCAGCAAAAAATGGTTTGTAAAATCATAATTTCTGCTCGATTTGAACAATTCGAGCACATCCTGTTTGCGATACCATCAAATTTAACGTTCGCTAGTAACATTCAGAATACTGCACCAGTCTTTGTATTGAATTTTTTACTGCAGCCAGAGGAATTAATCCGCCTGGAATACACAATTTCCTCCTTATCCATACCGGTACCCAATTTTATGGGAACTATGGAAGTATATTAGGTATGATGTGTCTAAGTGATGTAAATGTAAGGTGACGTCACATATGCAAACATCATGAGAAGCTCTGCTCAAGCTTCTTCTGTAATTGGCAGTTTCAGGAAGGCTGCATTCGATGGGTCGATTCTTAAGCCAGATTATCAATATAATGATGTGATTTCGTTGATATCCTGTGCGGTTCTGTGCCTGCACCAGGAATGTTCAGCCATAAACGTTTTCGACAATGGCGGACATTTAATATGTCAGTTGAGTGAAAAGAAAGGAACTTGTATGGAGAAAGAAGAAGCGATACACTGCAGCGGAGCCCGGATGTATGAAAGAAAGGTAAGCGTCCGGCCTCTGACCTATTCTAATGGGACGCAGATATGGTGACACAAAATGTCTGTGATGATGTGGAAGGGATTACATCCATATTTGATTTGAAATTGACCCTGAAGGCGGGGAGGGGGGGGGGCTACCTATGCCGACTTTATTGACGCTCTTTGAAAACAAGCGTCCTAACATATTCATGACAAAAAGTAACTAATTGATTTCAACGAAATGTTTTAGCTACAACCTTTATGCTCCCGTTCTGCGAAAGAATTGCTCATTTTGACAGGTTACGATGGAGTTAATCAATTTATAACAAATTGTCAAAATTTGAGTTTTCAAACAATTTTGCAGACTTGGTATGCGACACATCAGTTTCCCAGATAGTCTGTATTACATACAGGCATGATGCCTGCAGGTCCTAACGATCCGCTTTTACGAAAGTATTTTCCATTTAATTGGTATAAACTATTTAGTGCCAAAAAGGCTCGATTTACAGTTTTTGAAATATTTCATATTCACGACCAACTATTCAAAAGAGGCGATTATGTTGCACTAGAATGCACATACGGCAATAACATCCAAAAGAAATTTTCCAAATATTATATGTTTGGGAAATTCGAATTTTTTTTTGAAAAGTTTTCTGTTGTAATCCTTGTCCTGCCGGGAATTGAGGATCCCTGTGTCGTCCCAGCCGATTGAGTGTCCTAAGTTTCCACAGTATTCATGCACAGCAGATTTAGGGTCTTTTTGTGCTCTGAAATCCTTGTGCCAAGGAGGCCTTTAGTTTCACCAACATAACATTTACCACATTAACATTCACCACAAGAACACGTTGATTTATACACAACACCTTTGACTTCAGGTCTGTTTTAACAGGAGGATACCTTCCCTCCATTTGTATTGAGAACCGTCTTAAGTGTGTCCTGTTTTGAAAACACCGTATTTCCCAATATCCAAAATTTTAATGTAGAAATATGACCAACAAGATATACTTTCATATGCAACAAACCGTGTAAAAATTGGCCCAGTAGTTTGAAATATTCAAGATGTCAGGTGGAGAAAAACTTATGTCAATGACTTTACATGCCATGCACGTCGACTTGCAAAGTCTGAGAGGCAGTAGGCCTATCATACTCCACGCAGCGTTGAAATTTTTAGGTACTTGGACGAAAATTTTAACACTGCCATTGACGGTAGATCGCCATCTTGAAAATCTTGACGTCATCGTCGGTGGTCTGGTCTATCACGTGACGCGAACTTCTTTTTTAAAATGGTATTATTTGCAGAAAACAGTATTTATCTTGTCGAAAATGAAACAGAATAACTTTATTATTACTTTATAACTACTCCACCGATGTTTGTATCTCTCTATACCTTTATACACCTATCTTTAACCATCAGAATATGAAATAGAAATCGAGTTTCTAAGGTGAAAGACATTGCTTCCTACCAGAATCGAACCCACGGACCCTCACATAAGGCATCAATCGCCAGCACCAAGGGGCAGCACGCCTTAAACCACTAGGCCAAATCCCCATCTTCAAAAAAGATGGTTCAATGGCCCATGTTTAAACGAGGCGTCCATCAGTACCCTGCGAGTAGTCCATATAATCTCCGACCCAAACAGTTTTATGTTATGCAAGGGGTCACAAATAATGGAGATACAAGTAAAGAATATGAAATAGAAATCGAGTTTCTAAGGTGAAAGACATTGCTTCCTACCAGAATCGGACCCACGGACCCTCACATAAGGCATCAATCGCCAGCTCTATATTGTAAGCGTAGAAAACGACGTCATGGGTAACCGCTTTACAAGTAGAAGAATTTCTGCTGTTCGCTCCGCGTGCGCACTACTTTTCAAGATGGAAACCTAGCGTCGATACTAATGGTGATATTCTCAGATATCGCCACCTAGCGTCAAGTTTGAGGCAGTATGATCAGCTGATGATGTCAAATGGTACCGGTCGGCCGATCAAAACACGTTAAATCCACCGGGCAAACCCAATCGGTGGTGATTTTAGGGAACAAGCTACGTTGGTTTCCATGCCTCTAACTACCATGACAAAAGTTCAGTCTTTTCTGGAGTTTACTACTGTTAAGTGCCTGGGGAAGACCCCGGTTGGAGTCGAAAATTTGCTGAAATATTGGAGGACGACCTCTATTATTATATATTTTGTGTGTCGCCTTTGTGCTTCTACTTTTGGACATAAAACTCATGTGCTTAGAAGCGATGTTTGCAGTTTCCTACTCACGTCACCTCACATTGCCTCACCTTGCTCACACAGGCACTAGTCCTAGCAGTGTGATCAAGAACTAATCGACACTCAATCGATGAGACGCCGCTGTCACCTTCATTAATTCCCCTCCCGCTGAAACCGGTCCACCATCGTCGTGCAGCGGAGGGGTGACGTTGAAACACTTGCATTTTGCATCGTGGTTGCGATGTGCATTACGATATTAAACAGCAAAAATCTCAACAAATAACACTTTATTGATTTTGGATCAAGCCAGGAATTGAACTTGATCGGTCTCTTGTACACATCCACCAATCCTGAAAATTTCGTGGTGATACATAGTTTGATTCTTGAGTTATCCATCTGAAACCAAATATTGACGGAGAGAGAGAGAGATTCAGAGAAAATCAGCAAAACTACTGAAGACCGCCCAATGGGGCTATCAAGGGAAAACTACACCTCCAGGTGGCTCTTCTATACTATAAGTCAATGTGTCACTGTTTGCAACATGGCGGAGTATGGAAAGTGGCAACCTCGTCCCCAGGGGTATAGTTCGCTCAGACAACCTCGGACCACTCGCTCACTAACCCCTGGCATCAGCTTTCGATTTAACGCATGTGATTGGTTGACGGGAAACCGTCAAAATATACCCAAGAATATACCCAAAGAAATTTTCAAAATATTTTGGATCAAACCAGAAGGTCATCTATATCCAGGTTTGATGATTTTTTGTAAAAAGAATTTTAAAAAGCACAAGTAAGTATTTCAAATTGATTATTTTTACTCGTGCTGCCACCTATACTTAGTCTAAGATTCCTGGATTATTAACCGAAGCTGATGCCAAGGGTTAGTGACGCGACCGCCATATTGTCAGAAAGCGAACTATACCCCTGGGGACGAGGTTGGAAAGTGGACTGTTCAGAAACTCAACAATGAGTTATCAAACAGAGGAGCGTCACTTACAGGCAGAAAAATTGATCTAATCATTTTCAACCTCAGATGCCTCCATCATTGATGTAATCATCGTATCAGACTTGATATTTTGTCCATCACACTTTTATCTGATGGCACAAATCGGCTCCTATATCCAGTTAACACCTGGAGCAATAGAAACAAATTCTAGCCTTAGGTTTTTATACCCTAGAAATCAAATGAGCTGATTATTTTTGATCTGAGAAGTTTGAGTCATGGTGATATCGACGTTCGATATCACAGAATTTGATATTTTGAGATTACTTGCCACACTGTCAACTGATCAACATGAAACAAGATTAAATTCATGCCTGCTTATCCAAGGACAGGACTGTGGTAAAATTCTCAGCCTCGTGTGTCCGGGTGATTGAGATATCATGAGATTTTGATATTTTCAAACTTGATAATTTGCAATACCTCTGCCCGTGGTTGAGGTAGAGACATGATATCACCCACACTTAGGTTATTGAGCATGCCCATTTCGATTATGCAATGACCTTGATGATCAGGTCAAGGTCAAACTTGATAATTTCAAATATCTCTGTCTGTGGTAGCAGTGTAGGTTTGATAAAGCCCATATTTAAGTTATTTAGGATGCCAATTTCGATTACGTAATAACCCTGATGATCATAGGTCAAGGTCAAGGTCAGACGTCAAGGTCAAACTTCCCAAAGAACTGATAAACAATGAAACTCACTGAACAGAAAGTGGATAGTATAACTTATAGTACAGTAGAGACCCCTATTATCGAGCGGTTGAAGTATATTCTGGATAGCCCCATTTGAAACGTCTCTGTCTGTGGTAGTAGTAGAGGTTTGATAACACCCAAGTTTAGGTTAGGATGCCAATTTCGATTATGCAATGACCCTGATGATCATAGGTCAAGGTCAAGGTCAAGGTCAAACCTCCCAAAAAACTGACAAGCAATGAAAATCACTGAACAGGAAGTGGATAGTGTAACTTATAGTACAGTAGAGACCGCTATTAGCGAGAGGTTGAACTATATTCTGGATTGCCCGACTGTGAGGTTGCGCGGTCTCGACTCTTTGACGCCCAAGGCCGAGATAACTCGGTTTCAGTTAGGTGCCCGACACTACCGCATTCTTTTGCTCATAACCCAGTTATTATTGGTCCAACTGAGCTGAAATTACTTGCAAATGAAAGAGAATTAAATTTCCCACAAGTTGAGTGCCTTTCCCCGCGTGTTCTTTATCTTTATCTTTATTAACAAAATTGGTGCCGGCGTGCCGAGGCACATTGTGGCTTCCGAGAGTAACAATACAATAAAGCGTGCAGAGGTGCCATGCTCCTAAGAAGACTACAAAAATACACATGAAGAATACATTGCCGCAGAGAAAGTCAAAAACACAACCCCACCATGCACAGGAAAAACGTACAGAGCCCAGGGCCGAGACCCCACCAGCCGAGGCACAACCCACCACCGAACCAGCAGGAACAGTGCTAGAAATCCAGCACTGACCCTGCCGGCCCAATAACAAACCGCGCCCCGGCCGACGAAATCCCAACCCCCAGCCCCGCACCCCCCGCACACCGCGGGGCCGCGCCCCCGACCCCCCTAAGGCAATACATTCCTCATGCAAGTAACAAAGACGCTGAATACCGTGTTGCAAAGTGAGCAATAACTGACATCATGTGGTGATCGCTCGCCGGGGGACCCGGTCAGGTCCCAGCCATAGGAATACCAATGAATTAACAAGAACATACTAGTATAACCTAATTCACAAGGCAAAAACCCGACCGCGCCCCCAAGCAAGCGACCACCACATTAAATATTGTTGAACCGACTAGTATTTCTAATGTATTCTTGGGTTGCAAGAAATAAAACCGGGTTATTAGTAGCAAATTCTGATTGAAAACCATAAATAAGATGGTTCAAGAGTACCTCATCTGAGAAGAGTGAAAGATCAAGTCCACAGTTATTAAAAATATCAGAAATAGTGTTGACTAATGTCTGACGGGCATCCATAAACAATGGACAATAGAGAAAATAATGCTGGGGTGACTCAATATCCTGCATACAACTACACATAGGACTATCACAGAGAGATCTCAAATACAGGTCGTGATTCAATGATGTAAAACCAATCCTAAAACGAGCATGCAGAATATTGAGCCCCCTATCACCAACATTACATCCATAGATTGGTTTACTAAAGTAATACTTTTTATACTGGCTCTTAAAGCTAGATAAGGAACTTGAGTTTGTGATTATAGTAGGTATCTCATTCCAGTGCCTACATGTAAAAGGTAAAAAAGAGTCCATATAACGATTCGACCTGCCAAATGGTGGCAAAAACCGAGTAAGATTGCGTAAATGATCCAGGCCACCAGCTCTCGTACATCTTTCTAATATAAAATTTGAAAAGTTCGCTGAGGTCAACCCATTAATGGCTTTACAAAAAAGCGAAACCTTAAGGAATTTGGCCCGATCACAAATTTTAGGCCAACCAAGATCCTTTATAACTTTATCGTAACTTGAATATTTCAGAGCACCCGATACGATTAAAGCAGCCTGGTACTGGATAGACTCTAATTTCTTTGTCAGGATTGTCTCATTACCATAGAAAAGAATAAGTCCATACTCGATGAGTGATCGAATCATTGTTAAATATAATGTGTTCAAAGTAGCCCGAGGGAGTTTGTACTTCAACTTGCGTAAGATATTAAGTCGTTTCATACATTTGTTATTGATATAATCGATATGATTGTTCCATTTAAAACTAGAATTCAAGAAAATGCCTAAATGTTTATGAGATAACACAAACTTAACTGAACTATTACAAAAGAAAATTAAGTTCTCAGCCGAAGAATGAACTCTCCTGGAACTAAAAGTCATCCCCTCAGATTTTAAAGGATTAAAATCAACACGCCATATATTAGCCCAATTTTCAATAGCAATAAGATCATTATTCAGTTTATTAATGGATAGTTGAAGATCATCAAATTCATCTAGGAGAGTAGAATCATCAGCGAAAAGATACATATCAGAATTAACTACTTCAACAATGTCGTTAATAAATAAGAGGAACAATATGGGCCCCAAAACAGACCCTTGAGGCACACCTGACTTGATTTCAACATCCAGAGAGGACGCTCCATTAATGACAACACGCTGAGTCCTTTGTAATAGATAAGAGGTAAACCACTGATGAAGAGTACCATGAATACCATATGCGTGTAATTTATGCAACAGACCCCGATGCCACACCCTGTCGAAAGCCTTACTTATGTCAAGATAAATGGCATTTACCTCATTACCTCTTTCAAATGCATTTAAAACCATATCACTAATAATAACCAATTGATTAGAAGTGGAGTCTCCAGGCACAAAGCCTGATTGTTTATCACTAATTAAGTTATTACTTTGCAAAAAATCCCAAAGGTGGTCTGCAACACAACGTTCAAGTATTTTAGATAAGCAACTCAGTGATGAAACAGGACGGTAGGAAGAAACAAGAGACTTGTCCCCCTTTTTATACAAAGGAATTACGTTAGCCGATTTCCAATACCGGGGGAAAACACCAGAATTAAGAGAAAGATTAAAAAGTACAGAAAGGGGCTCACATAAACTTAATGATAAATTTCGAAGCAAATAGTTAGAAAGACCATCAGGCCCAGTCGCCTTAGATATAACTAATGAATTTAACTTTCTCCTGACTAGATCACTTGAGATAATTGGAAGGTTAAGATCTGGAGCACGTTGCATTAAATCAGGCAACACCTCATCAGAATCATCAATATTCCATTGCTGTGCAAAATAGATGTTAAATGAATTACACTTATCTTCAAGCTCGTGCACCAGATTGCCATCAACCAACAAATCAGGTATCAAAGATGAACTATCATTACCAGAACCATATATTGATTTAACAAGTTTCCACCACTTTTTGGAACAAGTATTAGGATCATTCAGTGAGTCATAGAAGTATTTATAATAATCAGATTTAGCTGTCCGAATTGCATCAGAGTAGGCTTTATCAGCTTCACGATACCTTTCCCAGAATAAAGGCGTATCATAAAGTTTAGCCTTTTTATAAAGTCTACGTCGAACATTGACACAATGTTTAACATGTGGCGTTATCCAAGACTTGTCATTAGCCTTAATCTTGATTCTCCGAGTGGGTATATGTGTACGTAAAGTTGACATTAGCAAGTCAAGCCAACGACAGAGTACGGCATCAGGATCATTACCATCAGTATAACATTCATTCCAAGGGACTGCTTCAATAATAGCATTAAGTTCATCCCAACTGACATTTCTCAAATCAAAGAACTCCTTATAGTGATACTGCTTAGGACGTGGAGCTTGACCCATATAACCATAAATAATACAGTGATCACAAAATTCATTTAAAGGGGGAAATGTTCCTACCATTAAAAAGGAACCAGGCGAGTCAGTTATAATAAGATCCAACAAAGATGTAGAAAATGGAGTAATACGTGTCGGCTCAGTAATCAATTGTGAAAGATTTCGGTTTTCAACAAAATTATATAAGCGTTGCCCCAGGGCATTAGAATAGTTTGTATATCCCCATCGAATATCCTTGGCATTGAAATCGCCGACAATAATAACATTTTTAGGATTAATGGCATCAATACCGTCAAAAACACTGTCTAAATAATCAATAAACCTATCAGCATTATCAACTTGTTCAGATATGGTTTGTGGACAATAGCAGACACCAAATATAATTACACCAAAATATGTAAAAACTTTCAGCCACAAGGTCTCAGTAAAAGGACACTCCAGATATTCTAAACGAGAAACCACTAAATCTTTCTTAACATACAAAGCTACCCCACCCCCTCTTGTTGCACGATCATTTCTGAACAAATCGTAACCAGCAATACAAATTGAATCGTCATCAACCTCATTAGTCAACCAAGTTTCTGTCAAAGCTATGAGTGAATAATCATCACCAGAAAGGACCTGCAGAGCAGCCAATTTGTTTGGCTCACTCGTCAAGCTCCTGCAATTGATACAGCAGAAGGAATAGTTACTACTCCATATCTGGGGACCCGGATGCAATTCAACGTCCCCTGCCAAAATTAGACAAAAATATATATATGAGCATATTGTTAAATTTGAAGAAAAGATACTAAAAAGTAGCAATTTCCAAAATGAGGACTGACTAGTCCGCCCTGCATGTACAAACACAATACAATATGCTTTACAATAAAAATACCCTATGCTTGCCCTATAATTCATAACGCAATTACCCATAATTGTCAAATATTAGAGAAATCATGGAGGGCAAGCAAACCAAAGCATAAGTAATCAACATCAAGGTTACACAACAACATAGCAAAGTATACAAAATCAAGGAGCAAGATGTGCAAGTGCAAGTGACATTACAAAACGGCTGACAGCTTACCAAAACGTAAAAGTTACGCATTGGAATTGGCCAGCATGGCTATCCAAACTTCATCCTTTTGTCAAAACGACTGTAGTACGAATGACCAAAGAAATAACCATGTTCAAAAGGGAGTGAGATATATATATATATATTGCTGTAAATATATGCGACTAGAGGTTGGGCCCTGTCGAATGGCAGTGCTCGCCTGTTCAGACCGCCGCTGAGCGTGAACGGAACGTTTCATTGACGGTCTTTATAACGTGCGCGGTCTTGTCTATGTACCGTAAAAGGCTGCTTCGTGTACTGTTAGGGAGAAACAGCAAAATTACTAGACCCATGTCAGACCCCCTGCAAAAAGACAGTTTTTTTCCAAAAATGGCCGGGCGTCAAAGAGTTAATAAACAATGATGACCGACGAAAATACCAGTGATACTTTATTTTTAATAACTACAGTGTACAATTTTTATTAACAAATGTAGAGTCAAAAAGGAGATTATCGAGTTAACGGTAGGTTTTCATTGATTCCAAAATGGAGAGGTTATTTATTCATGCATTTTCATCCCACTCTTCCCATGATTATTTTCTATGAACTTGCTGTGCCCACTCTTCGTCGTCGATGTCTTACGTACACTCTCGACGCAGACGACGCAAGTTACAGGCTGCTTCACAATGTGCCGTTCGTCTACAAACCTCACAGTTCGTACTCATTTTTCACCGTCATTACTGCACAATACATTGTGATGTTGATGGTGCAGAAGACAAGGTTGAGGAAATGTAGACTGAAACCAGCCTTACCACTGTACGACTTCAGGACAGGAAAGTACGTCGGTTATGTATTGATAAACACGACAGACAGGTGTTTGAAATGGCGGGGGCGTCCTCCTGGATATGCTCTGACCTTCTGGGAGATACATCAGAACATGGAATATGTTGTTTCGATCTGCCCAGTGGTTCAATACGATTATATTTTGACAATATACGATTGTTACGCGCAGCACACAGAACATGGATTAATTTACCGTCTATCATTGAATGTTTCTGACAGGATTAGGGTTTGGGGGACCAAATCTGCGACCATTCACTTTCACAGATTGGATGTCACCATTGACCTACAGATATTCCTCAGAATGTATTGGTTTGAAAACTGGTTCTGTTTCATCGATCAAAAACTGGTTTGTGGTTGAGGAAAAACAATACTCAGATACCACTTCCCGGTGAAGCTATGCTACTAGCTAGAAACACGACTGCGGGGATTGTTATGTATAAGTTAAGGAACTTCGCAAAAGATAAACATGAACATGTAGTTAGCACTGTTGATCTGGGATGTTTTAGTGGAAAAGCGCTGGTTTCGAATGATACATGTATTCCATTAAAATTGTCACTTTTCAGGATAAGAGGTCCTGTTTCAGTCGTGAATCAAATGTCACATCAGAATGTAGAAATTGATGGGAAAAAGTCACTGACGGTGATACCTGGGTTTCTCGACAGCACTAAGAGGCGCCGTATTTACAAAACTGTTTATATTTTCAAACAGGTTCTTTGAACAACATTCCCCGTTTCATCTAGCATACGCTGATTTATAAAAACACAAAGGCCTATATATTCAAATTAAATACATTTTCTTCATTCAATATTCTTCTGGTTCTAAGATTCTTGGGGACGTATGATGGTTGCAGCCCTCAAGTGTGCTAGTAGGCAATAGCGTTGTTTTATCTGTCAGTGTTCGCCTACGTCGGTGTTTCCCCTAATTTTTTAAATAAACGCTGGCAGATAGATCACCACGTTTCTCTGCGTGTCCCGGCTGTTCTTGCAGGATTTGGCCTAAGAAAGGGGCAGCGTTCAAAAACGTGGCAGCTGTCAGAATTATTTGGTTAACCGTTTAACCGATTTTTACTTATCCAAGGAACTTATGGTGTCAGTATTTTTTATAATAAAATGTCTGGAACATTGAGATGACTCNGGGAATCTGCCCCCGGATATTTTTTAGCGCAATTTCGATTTTTAGTATCATTTCCATTTTAGCATATATATTTTGACGGGTGTAGTAGTGGATGGTTCGTGGTCTTTCCGCTACACTTTATTACAATCTGTTTGTTGCAGTTTTGATAGGGTGGAACTTTGTAAGGATTTTGGGCTTCGATTAATCAAAATATGTTGAGTGGTTGACAAGATATTTGCGATTAACAAAATTTCATCGGAATTTCAATTTTTTTACACAATTTTGATATCAGTAGACAGAGCTCACTTAGAAATAATATGAAGTTTTGAAACTTTCTGCTAAACAGGTTAAAAGGTAAGCCTTTTTTTCAAAATATCAACATTTTGATGTTTTAAAAAATATGCCCTATTTCTGCCGAGCTAATGCAAAAAAATCCAGGATTTTGTATACCCGTCTTGTGAGGTTAGTATTTATGTAATGGCATCAAAATTTCATAAACTGCAGGAAAATCTCGAAATTATCAAAATTTTGATAATCTCAAATATATCTGCATGATGAAACAAAGCCCAAAGTCCCTAAAAAGTTCCACTCGATCAAAACTGCAACAAAAAAACTAATAAAAATTTTGATTTTTTTGTTTCTTTCTGATGGGCTGTACACGATATTTCAAATTTCAAAAAATTTGATGCAAAAATATGGTCAACAAGATGTACTTTCAGGTGGCGCAAACCGTGTTAAAATTGGCCCAGTAGTGTTTGAAACATTCAAGGTATCAGGTGTAGATAAACGTATGTTCATGACTGTACCTATCAACAAGCGCTTGAGTTAGTAACTCAGGCGCCTGAATCATTAAGTCAGGCGCTTGAGTTAATTAAGTCAGGCGCCTGAGTGAGTATTAACTCAGGCACTTAAGTTATTAAGTCAGGCGCCTGAGTTATTAAAGTCAGTGCATTATGAACGCGACGCCACGGACCAGAAACCGATAAAGTCATGAAAGTGACGACACTCACTATTGTTCCTACGTCCAAAAACGTCCACAAACCGAAAATAATTTTCTACGCCTCGTATTTTCCTTCTAGAAGCTCGTAAATAAATAAATGATCCATTGGTCGAACTTGTAGTGGCCGATATTTTTAGCAAATTCCATGGAGCGCTTGGGATGAAAAAATGCAAGAATTTCCTGACAGGTAAACATTTCTCGCAGATTCGTTTCAGACCGACGATGAAGGGCCCGGGAGCAGCAAGGAAAATTAACAAGTCATACTTCGGTATGAACCGAAAACTCAGTAATCTGCTCATCTGTTTCAACCTATCCACTAATATCATTTGAGGAATTAATAAACGATATTTTAAAGGAGGATCATTCTAGTTTTTGTGGTAGTATGCTAAAAATATCATTCCGGAGCTACTAATCGTAACATCAAACAGCCCTTGTTGGCCAAGGGATAATCTAAGATACCGGTATTTTTCTTCCACTTCCATGGAACATCAGCCCCATTCTACAGGTTCAGTCGAGTTTGAGCAGTTCTGTTTTCCTCTAGCACATCATGGATTTAAAATTTCAAATTTCCTTCTGGTAGAAACGAAACAACAAATTATCCGTCAAATCCAATGCAGAAACCAATCCATGTGGAACTGTTCACTAAATCGCCCGTCAAAACGACAACCCCTTTATGGGATCCCTCAGGGTTGAACAGATGGGATATACAATTTTCGCAGAGTCTAGGACCGTTTTTAACCTGAGGGAACACTCAGGGCCGTATGAACCAACGAAGATTATCTTGAACTCAGGTTGAGCCACAACTTTTCCATTGTCACATCATGCCCTGGCAAACCTGAACAATTGAAAAGCTGTGGCTCAACGTGAGTTCAAGATAATCTTCGTTGGTTCATACGGCCCATAGTTTTGGTATATACTCAAGAGCCACATGTGAGGGAAGTCTGCAAAAAACGTCGTTTGCATTGAATTATGAAACATCCATCCAGCATCTTGTGAACAAGAACCACTGGGTAGGATGTTGTATTGGCTGAAGTATTGTCACAATTTTCCAAGATACCTGGTCAAAATACCGTTGTCATTTTTACGCCACAATACATTATATTTGCGGTTTTATCGGCAATTGTTTGACCTTGGAGGAATTATACTTGAATTCCTCCAAGGTTTGACGAATCGATACATGAACATAACCTGCAGTTTATGCGAGAAGTGGGAAATAATCGTTTTTATTACATCTGTAGATTGTATATTAGATTTTCCGTTAGGGCCGAAGCCATCGCAGTATTGGCCCTAGTTAGTACGAAAGAGGCCATTTCAAGCTACTCATGTTCCTCACGACTACGTGCGGCAGTAACCCAATGCATGCGTTATGCACTGATTTTATGGTAGTCATACGTAGTCGTCAGTAATCCGTGGCGGATACCTGGACCAGCCGCTAGCTAAGCGGACGTGGTAACCACTAGGTTACCAAGGCTCCTCACCATTTCTAGATCTCTTCTGTGACAGAACCCTTTATTTTTTCCAATGTTTACCCTGTTGTTTAGATTTTTCCGTCATGCCCAAAGCCGTCGCATCATTGGCCCTGGTTATCATTTGTTGCAGAATTGCACTCACTCTTTCATTAGGAAATCAGCCCCTAGGCCCCTATTACATAGAAGTATACGGTATACGAGAGCTTGTATTGTTCGTAGGACTTACTTCCGAATTCCGGCGGATTTATCTTGGTGGTCATTGTATTCGGGTTGGCTTACAAACTAAAAGATGACGCCTCCACTTGTCCGTACTGTCCACGCTGCTGTACGACTGTATGTCTAATGTACACACTATTGTCGGGCACTACAGTTCCTTTCTCGGACGCTACACTTCCACAAACGATATCACAGTTCACAAACACCACTTTTTCACGAAAGTCACTCCTTACTCTTACGCTCTAATTCCTTTACACTTCCACACCGTAAATTATCGCTTTGCCTCTGCTACCATTGTTAAAATCAGGCAAATTCACTCAGGTCCACACAGGATAGACTTCATACCACCACACTTTATTACGCTTCGCCCACATGACGTCACAATCATACATTAAAACATTAATACATTAACAATAACATGGGAACGACTTGAGATTTTCTTGTGAAATTTTTTGGACATGTTGCTTGTGAGTAGACATTGTTTCCTTTCGATATCCAGCGTCATTCGATTCAAGGTTTGGCCAATAGGGGGCTAAATGTGAAAACAGGAAAAGTGCTATTTCTCCCGAACAAATGAATGGATCGTCACCAAATTTTTATCATGATACATAACATAATACCCGGGTTTTTGATTAGACGCACTTTTGAAGGTCACAGAGGTCAGAGTTGTACAAAAGTAACGAACCTGCCACAGTTCGCCATTATTTCACTGAGCAATTTCTTATCTTGCATAAATGTAGATTAGAGGGGTACCATCGAAAATGCTGAGTTTCGGTGCAATTGGACTTCTAGTATGGCCGCCAGGTGGCGTAACCTGAAAATCATCTAAGTGCTATAACTCAGGGACGCCGTGACCCACAAAGCTCAAACATGATATGTACCTCCTTCTAGATGACCTTTATGTGCACGTCAACTTTCGGCTTGATTTGACTTCCATTATGGCCACCAGGTGGCATAATCCCAAAATCATCAAAGTGCTATAACTCGGAAATGAATTGACCTACACTGCTAAAATTTGATACGTGACTCCCTTTAGATAATTTACATGTGCATGCGAAGTTTCAGCCTGATCGGGCATCCAATCTGGCCACCAGGTGGCGTAACCCCCGAAAATCATCAAAGTGCTACATGTATAACTCAGGAACGACGTGACCAAGAGCGCTCAAATGTGCTATATGGCTCCCTCTCGATGACATTTATGTGCATCGGAAGTTTTGGCCTGATTGGACATCAAATATGGCCACCAGGTGGCGTAACCCAAAAAATAACTCAGGAGTGACTTGGCCCAGATTGCTCATAACTGATATGTACCTTCATCTGTCACAAAACTATTACATGTATGTCCAACCAGGTGAGCATGTAGTCTATGGCCCATTTCATTTTATTCACTTGTCCACTTCGAAAACCTGGTTATTTGCCACGCTTAGCGTGCGTCTTGTTCTTATTGTTTCCCTCCTGACGGATTAAGCGGCAACTAACCCAACAATAACCATTCTAGGCCGCGTCTATTGTTGGGGAACACTGAGCTACAGAAACACTCACCTATTTTACACTGGTCGCACGCGTGGTCCACTTAGAGGGGTTTCACTGTACTGATCAGCTCGATCATCCGGGCAACGTAAAAGTGCAATACTAGGGAGTTTAAGAAATCTAACGATAAACGTTAACTTTACGACAACATTATTTTTCGTACCGAAAATGCAATATAAAATCTGGTGAATGTGTAGTATGAAAAATAACGTTGTCGTCAAGTTCACGTTTATCGAAATTCATTTTCATTTCCAGGACATACATGACATAATGTATTTCTGGAGATGGTTGGTACCAAAAATGCCCCTGCCGCCAGTGCGTCTTTTAGCATATCATGTAAGATCGAGAGAGTTATGGTACATCTCGAATTTTTAAATTTCTAGTTTGCAGATACAAAGTGGAAACGAAAGATACATTTCAAAGTTTAATATACACCGTAACTCTATCGGTCTAACGTCATACACTAAAAGACCCTCTTGCAGCAGGCGATATTTGTGGTACCAACCATCTCCTGAAATAATAATAATAATAATAATTTATTTAATTAAAGTGCAACATTAATGTAGAAACATTTTCTATGCACTGTACAATAAAACAATATGGATGCATAATTTAAAACATATATTGCCTAGTCGAAAACTTTTTTAAAAAGAAATGTTTTCAGATTTTTCTTAAAACTGGTGGTGTCCGTGAGGCAGCGCATTTCGGCCGGTAAGGAGTTCCACAGTCTGGGCGCCACCGCCCCCAGCGATCGGTCACCGTACTGCCCATTGGTGCGTGGGATGGCGAGAAGCCAAGGATCAGCCGTCGACCGAAGACTGCGGGTAGGGCTCCGCAGCCTGAGGAACTCCTGTAAATAACCGGGACTAGTCTCACGGTGCAACACATTATGCACCGTAAGTAAGATCTTGTAGTCAATGCGCTGCCTCACAGGCAGCCAATGGAGGTCTTTTAAAATTGGTGTGATGTGCTCTCTCCTCCTGGTTCTGGTGAGAAGTCTCGCGGCAGAGTTCTGTGCCTTCTGCAGGCGAGAAATCTCACAGTCAGGCAGACCCAGGAGAAGAGAGTTTTGGAAATCCAATCTTGTGGTGATGAGAGCATTTATGATACGTGCACATGTCACATCAGTGAGATATCTTCGGACTTTTGCCAACCTAGAGATCTGGAAATAAACCGATTTTACAACACTAGAGACCTGCGGCGACATGCTTAAATTTGCATCAAATTGCGCTCCAAGGTTGCGAACCTGGCTAGAGGCGCGAACTGAGGCAGCACCAATTTGGATGGCAGGGAGTGGCTGCAGCCTCGACATCCTTTGTTTTGAAGCAACAATTAGGAATTCAGTTTTCTCATCGTTGCCCTTGAGATGGTTTGGTGCAAGCCACTCCCTGACATCACGCACACAGTCCTCAGCCTTGGATATGGCTGCCAACAGTCCGGCCGCAGATGTCTCAAATGTAGTATAAAGTTGAATATCATCAGCAAAACCATGTCTCATCATGTTGTGTCGATCAATAATAGCGCTAAGCGAAATACATTAAGTCATGGAAATGACTTCGTGTTTCGTCAGATTTGCGATACCTCAGTATTGCTACTTATTTTGAAAGGATACAAGTGCAAAGAAATATTGAAGGGCATACACTACGCATAACAATTATTACGACGAGTAAAAACAGACATTTTGGCCAATTTCCGCCAATTTCGTACGGTGCCCGACCAGCTCCCTCACGGTTCCCACGGGCACCGGGACATTTTGCACCAGCCGTACGGGCGCCGCGGTGCTGAGCTGGCTGCTCCCAAATCTCCCGGCGTTTTCATCCGACCGGTAGGCCGTAGAAAGCCCGTAGAGGCCCGTAGCGGCCCCTACGGGTCGTGTGCGGGCTCCTGCCAGTGACCGGGCTGGTTGCGCACGATTTTTTCTCCCAATTAAGCCTAGGTCACATATCCACCGGGCCCCTTACGATTTTCCCCACCCGGCAGCTTGCCGTGGATTTCAGAGACCGTACGGGTCCATTACGATTTTCATGTCTACGGTGTGTGTGGTCACATATTCTACGGCGCCCGGCGACATATTCTACGGCGCCCGGCGGAGCCCGGTGAAAATTGGTGGAGAGTAATCGCAAGACGCCCGTCAACAATCCGTAAAGGTGCCGGCCGGATGCCGTGTGGTAAGCTTTCGGGCTCCGTCCGATGAACAGATGCGCCGCAAGGCGCCCGGTTGGGGCCCGGCAGGGGTAGGGGAGACCGGGGCTAGTTGTAACACTTTTTCTTTTAAGGCCTATTTCTTCCTTATAACAAGATGTATTTATAACCTGCTTGGTATTTTGAATATTTGATATGAATGGTTACTTGTACACAAAACAAAGTTTGGCCATCTCTATCCATGTCTCTGAAAAATGGGTCCAAAGTCGACTGTTACCACTTACCCCGTTAAAAAAATGTCGGGGTTAGTTGTAACACATGTTGGGGTAGGTTGTAAAACATGTTGGGGGTAGGTTGTCCGTTTGTAGTTTCGAGTCATCTTTGAAAATAAAAGGATGGTAACATTCTTTGCATTGCCTAACAGCAGAATCTCTCTACTGAGGGCACTTTTACGACAGTAAGACAAGGTATATAGGTTGTACCAAAAATAGATAAAGACCAAAAATATACCACTCTGAAACCGGCCCAGCCCAAGGGTTTNCTGGATGGTTCTCATCGGGGCATGTCTGTCGAGCACAGCAAGCATCACTTCACAATAAGCTGAAATGGCATTATCAGCCTGGCAAGACTCAGACATCACTGCAATATCAGCAGCTAAGGCTGCTTTGTCAACAGTTTTCAATTTACGGACTTTCATGGTCTTGGGTACTGGTTTGTTGCAATTAGTGAGACTTAGTTCAAAAAAGACTGGAAAATGGTCAGATATGGCCTTGCTTGGCTCCACAGTGAAACCAAGCAGAACACTGTCCGCTTTACGACCAATGATGTGATCTAATGTGTTGCCTGAACGATGAGTTGATTTATTCACATACTGTGCCATGCCATGTAAATCTAACAGTTCTAGATATTTCACTGCCTCAGCGTCATTTGCACGGTTAACTTTGACGTTTATGTCTCCCACTATGGTTAAGGGTAGAGTCTCTGAGCTGTACATGTCGAGTAACTCTGAAAAATCTCGCAGAAAGCCGGTAAATGTGCACTTATTCGTTCTGCTTGGAGGTGGGCGGTACACAAGTAGTACTCGATGTCTCCCATTTATTGTGGTCTCAACCCATTCAAATTCTGCATAAAGTCAGAAATCTTGTTGACTACAACTGGGCATCAATGTTTTTGCACAAGATTCACTTCTTCATTGCGTAATCTGTCGTTGAAAAAAAGGTCCCCCAAAAAACTTTTTTGTTTCTGGATTTTTCACCAAAATTCCTTTGCTAGAATGAAGTTATGCCAATAAAATAAAGGTGATTTAGCAAGTTACTGTCAAAATCGGCCATTTAGTTTTTGAAAAATTGACGTTTTTGTAAAGCTATATCAACACCACTTGTCTTCCACTGCCAACAACTTATGAGACGGTCCCTACATAATAATGCAAACCATACTTCATGTCTCTTGTGTAGGCCGTCAGTGCATACAAA
This sequence comes from Notospermus geniculatus, assembly GCA_002633025.1. Taxonomy (NCBI): domain Eukaryota; kingdom Metazoa; phylum Nemertea; class Pilidiophora; order Heteronemertea; family Lineidae; genus Notospermus; species Notospermus geniculatus. The sequence continues at coordinate 117,639 of NMRB01001303.1, forward strand.
ATCCATAGATCTATAGAACAGGGCTGAGTCCTATGTGGCAAAAGTGTTACATAATAATTTTTCAAGTGTGTGGAGGCTTTAGTGACCAATTCATGCACTGGTTAACTTCAAACAAAGATGACAAAGGCTACTAAGTTCTTTCTCAATGCCTGTTACTTTTTGCAATACAATGTCATGAATAACCAGTACAGGTCACAACATTTATCTCTGCATATACAGTGACGCATGCATGGTGTATGGTTTGCATTATTATGTAGGGGCCGTCTCATAAGTTGTTGGTAGTGGAACACAAGTGGTGTTGATATAGCTTTACAAAAACGTCAATTTCTCAAAAGCTAAACGTACGTGTACAACTGTACGTGTACAAGCCACACTAATCCACTGTACAAACATGAGATAGTCAAGTGCGAGGCTAATCCTGTGAAGAGAGTTCTTGATCATGAGGGATAACGCTACTCTGACTAGCAAACTAATCACTGAGCAAACATATTACAAAGATAATCCTTATCCCGATATGCTCAGCATATCGGGGTTAGAACTGAATTTTTGTGTGAGGGAGGGTAATGTTTTATTCTGAGTGCTCCTCATTCTGTTCGTCGTCCATCGTCCTGAACAGGGATGGCAGGTTTCTTAACCGCTTGGCTTAGAAACATGAAACTTGGCCTACAGGTAGTCTATGGTAAAAACTGTATCTGGGTCAAAAATTAGGGCCGCTGGTTGTACACTCTGGCCTGTAGGGGGCGCTTTGCAAAAACGTTGTTTTGGCCATAATCTCCTCAAAACATTGCTAGCGAGAACCACGAATGGTGGGTTGGGTTCATATGATGGGAGTTCTTCACACAAATCCTAGATTTTTTATTTGACCTACTTCCCAAGGTCACAGAATTGGCTCCTTTACTTGCCACCAGGCGGCAGATTCATATAAAAACAGTATTTTACCTTGGTGAATCTGAGTGATAACAAGGACCACGAAATTTTCTGCTCAGGTGTGTGGGTAATAAGAAGAAATGAAATAGGTAACACCGTCTTTTGAATCAACTTGGTTGTATTGAGACAAGCTTTCCACCCTATCGGGCCTTCATCAGGTCCTGATGAAGGCCCGAAAGGGTCGAAAGCTTGTCTCAATACAACCAAGTTGATTCAAAAGACGGTGTTACCTATTTCATTTCTTCTCATTCATTCAACGATCAACACGGCTATCTCTATAATTATTGTGTGGGTAATAGAAGACGTAAACTCAGGTCTTCTAGGTCAAATTGGAGAAAATGAAAACACTGCATATTTTGGTCCTATAGACCTGATTCTTCTTAAATTGGTGCGGTGGGACAACTACACAGGGCAAATTTTTTGGTGTGGTCGGATGTCTATTTATGACCACTAGGGAGCAATGATCTCATTCCATCGTTCCTCAGCGACCCTGATGAGAGGTGAGCAAGTAGTTCTCGCCGGTTTTTTGTAGGCCGTATTATTTTCCCGACATTCGTCTACCAGTGAGGAAAACTGGTACTGCGTTCCCGATGATCGTGTACGCAGTGAGGGAAAATCGTACTGGGTGCACGACTGTCGTGAGCGGACTGATGTATTGCGAATTTGGGACTCGACGGTCGGGTCAGGAACGATCGATTTCTTCACAGTGAAGACACATCTGGTCGTGGGTGCACTGAAGAATCTATGGTCAATTCAAGTCGCAGCTTATTCCGTCAGACAAAAGCCAGACTTTTTTTACAAGAAAGATTGGGAACAAGAAAAAATAAAATCACTTTTTTAACAGTTCTCAGGGCCGCCGCCCCAAAATATGCCAAAATGAAAAAAAATAAAATTTTATTTTCATTTTTATCCCGCCCGCCGCGCAGTAACGATCCTAGTAGTGGATCGTTCGCTGATATCAGCGCCAGTAGTTCTCTAATGAAAATTTTACCTTTAGTAAATAAACTTCAGTCATAAAATGCATAACTTTGTCTTGCCATCTCATCATTATCGAATCTTCTTGGCAAACTAGGCCTATAGTGACAGTTCCGGCGGAGCTACCCATCCACTTGAGCCGGCCTGACGATGTTTTGGCGGAAAGCCAAGAGAGACCAGTGACCATGGTGACTCAATTCCTGGAACTCCACATGCATTGGCTAGTCGCCAAGATGCAGTGATATGACCTATTTAGTGCTGTCATCCAATGGGTGAGGGGATACCACACTGGGATTCCCATGACATCATTGTGGCAACTATATTCAGGGCTCACAGGCTGCGCGAGACTGCTTGCGTGAGACTGCTTTTGCACAGACCTGTGTAGCCGTGGAACGCATCACATCGGCGAGATTTGGCCGACGTGTACGTCCGCGACCTCATCACAGCGTAGGAATAAAATAAGTCCCAAGTGACTGGCTTAACATTCTTTGCTTAATGCAAAAATATTTACAGATTTTTTTGTGAATAATTGTATGAGGCAAGTAACAACTATCATAATAAGCGAGGTTTGTAGGTACATGTATTTTGATCCTAGTAACTACGGGGATCGAGGGATCACATGATCAGCCAAGCCAAGTAGTTCGCTGTCAATCACCCGGCGCCATCTTGATTTCCCACAATCCTGTGAGCACGGCGTAACAGATTGGTGCGAGGCAGGAGCGCCTTCTGTTGTAACAATGTTATTTGGCACACCATGTGCATGGGGTGTTTACACTTGCAAGTCATGTTCATTATGGTTCCCGATCAATCAGATCGGGAACCATATTGTTTTTGGTCATGGTGTCTGTGTGTGTGTGTGCGTGTGTGTGTCTGTGTGTCCGGTCTGTCACACCTTCATATCTCATCTCCTTGAACAGCTACAGCCATGGAAACAAATCCTACCCCTAGGTTTGTCAACCTGGGCAATCCAATGAGCCAATAATAATGTTCAATCTCAGATGCCTCCATCATGATGTAATCAACATATCGGACTTGATATTTTGTCTGTCGAGCTTTTATCTGATGGCATAACTCGGCTCCTTCAACACCTACAGCAATGGAAATAAGTTCTACCCTTAGGTTTTCATACCTTAGGAATAGGAGCAGTCAGCCGCGCATATTGCTAACAGATGGCAGCACAGTCTTAGCGGACCAAATGTACAGGAAATCTATTATGATCGCTGCTCGATCGATAATGACTGGGTCCGCTAGATGCATTGAATTGGGCCCTAGTGACACCTAGTGGTGAACTCGCTGACAGCTCCTATTGAATGGGCTGGTTACTTTTGATGTGAGATGTTGGGGTCATGGTGACATCGATATCACGAATTTGATATTTTTAGATAACTTGCCATACTGTCAACTGAGCAACATGAAACAAGTCTTAGTTCATGCCTACTTATCAAAGGACTGGACTAAGTTGAAAATCTCAGCCTCAAGAGATTTTGATATATCAAACTTGATAATTTGAAATATCTCTGCCTGTGGTAAAGGTAGAGGCATGATATCACCCATACTTAGGTTATTGAGGATGCCCATTTCGATTATGCAATGACCTTGATGATCAGAGGTCAAGGTCGAACTTGAAAATTTGAAATATCTCTGCCTGTGGTAGTGATAAAGACATGATATCACCCACACTTTAGGTTATTGAGGATGCACATTTCGATTACGCAATGACCTTGATTGTCAGAGGTCAAGGTCAAGGTCAACCATGAAAATTTGTAATTTTTCTGCCTGTGGCAGTGATAGAGACATGATATCCCCCATACCTAGGTTACTGAGGATGCCCATTTCGATTATGATGTAATGACAATGATGATCAGAGGTCAAGGTCAAGGTCAAACTTGATAATTCGAAATTCCTCGGCTTTTGGTAAAGGTAGAGGCATGATATCACCCATACCTAGGTTACTGAGGATGCCCATTCTGATTATGCAATGACCTTGATGATCAAAGGTCAAGGTCATACTTTGATATTTGATACATCTCTGCCTATGGCAGAGGTGGAAGCATGATATCACCCACTATTAGGTTACTGAGGATGCCCACTTTGATTATGCAATGACCTTGATGATCAGAGGTCAAGGTCAAACCTGATGATTTGATTTGAGCACATCAAAATGGCAACCAGCAGGCTGCCTGTCATGCCTGTAAGGCCCTCTAAAACAAGCGGGAACCATCAGACATTTACAATGTCATCTTGTTTGGATTTGAGTTGAAACTTGGCATCAGTTCCTGTTGAATAGGTTTTTGTAATGCATTGAAAAGTTGGGATGGGATGTTCGTCTGTGTTCGTCTGCTCAGATTGTGTGCTCCGATTTCACAGTGCCAAACATTAGCGAAGATCGTTATATTAAGTGGCATTTACTGGCATCTAAGGTAGTCCCTTGGCGTACGTCAGTGCGGGGGACTAGGCCGCAAATTTCAGGTACATGTATGATCACGGCCTGTGTCACTCCACAGGCTTTCTCCGAGACGCCGGCCACTTAATTCCAATCATGTGTGTAAGTTTTGAAGTAAATCCATCGCCAACTTTCTGAGAAATAGACATTTGCTAGGAATAAGTGTCCTCACTAAAGAGTGACACCGTGAGATCAGGGAACTCAAGTTAGCATGGTCTCTTGGCGCGCTGGCTTCAAATACATGTAATTCTGTATCTACCTGACATTTGACTTTTGGCCATTTATAACAGTCGCCGTCATCAATTAAAGGCAACACCATCAGTTTTAATACGTACTACTTTACAGTGCATGGTGCGCATTAATACGTAACTTCAATCTTTTGCCAGGGGCCGACAGTGGCGCGTGCATCAGACACCCATCCCTGCTTAGATCACGGCAGCGCCTAGACTTGGTAAATGAGCTAGGCCCTGCTGTTAAACGGCCCATTCAGATACCCTTGTAATCAGACACCCTCCCTGAATTACATCACCTCGGCGCCAAGGCTAGGTAAACCGTACTTTTATGCATTACGAGGGTAACTCCTTTTTTGGAATTACCCTCGTCTTCGTGTCCCACTTCCCGGTCAAAATACGGCATGAATAGAAAATTTTCAATGCCATGCGATATACAGTAGTGTGCAGTACTACTTTCTCTTCCAACATGCAAAAATTCAGTCACAGAGATGTGCTAGTTTCGCCACCAGAGCCAATTTACTCACCGAAGCGTATCTTGTTCTGCCGCCATTGTTACGAGGGTAACCCGGGTTACCCTCGTGCGGTTGCATACAGTGGTCATGGCAAATTTAGATAGAGTTATTCTGGACCAAGGCTTGGTAAACTAGCTAGGCCTAGCGCCCTCCCACGCATTAATCACATACCACAACCCCCCCCCGCGCCAGATTCTGCGCCCTGCAGTGTCTAGGCCTACGTCAGGTTCGGCGCCGCTTCATTGCAGTGGTGAACTTCGGAACTACGCGAAATGTGCAATCTCGGGAGGTTTGGCCGCGCTGTGAGCAGACTTTTGCTCGGGTCAGATCAGACATTTTCGTGTGTAATGTATAGAATACTTTTGCACTTGGTCAATACTGATAGACATGATTCCCAATGGGTCACTCATATTCCTTCATTATTTCAGAACACTGGTTTGATTTATATCTGGTTGACACAACAAGTTCCAAACTGTGTATTATGCAGGAACTGCTGTTTTCAATGTTTTACAACAACAATTTTTACAAACATGGACTCAGAAAATCGATCAAAATCCTGATTTTGCTTCTTATAGGATCTTCAAAAACAACATTGAGAGAGAATAATACAGTGAGTACATAGTTAACTGGTTCTGGCTCAAAAATTTTCTAAGTCCATGAAAGGGGCCCGCAACAGGGGAAATATGACCAAGTGTCGTTTGTGGTGGCCTATCCTTGTAGGCTCATTGATTTGAGAAAGTTTGATTGTATTGATTTTGGTTAGTCAGATGTTTGTGGTTGGTTTCTTTAGGAATGAATTGATATGGGAAAGTTTGATTGAATTGAATTGAATGAATGGCTTAATATGGCTTCTTCAATAGAGAGCATGTTCTGATTGGCTTACTGGAATAAGCGCAACGCAACGCAATCCAGCGCAATGGGAGTAATCATTGTTTCCAATACACTCAGATATTTTGTCGTGTTGTTGCGCCGTGAGTTGTTATAATGGTTACATGTCTGTGTGTGAAAGACTAACATCATCAAAAATTCAATTAGGCCTAAAAAGGAAGTAAAAGAGGGAATACCTGAATACGGTAGGGCGGGTAGGCCTACACAGCACATGATGTAGCATAGCATACGCCCATGTCCATGATGTCATGATGTTGTCCATCGCACTCGACGGAAACGTCACGATTCCGCACTTGCCGGAATCGGACCTCCGCGCTGCGCCCCGGCCGAAGAGACAGGAGCGCCACGTCATGGAAAAATATTCATGTATCACACTGCTATCTTGTCACCAGCGGTTAATATATTTAATGTTTTATGAACCTCGGTCTGTGGTACTTGCAACATATTAAAGCTGCTGAAGTAGGCCGCTATTATTCTCAGATTTTTGACGTCTTGTTTGTTTGTTTGTTTGTTTCACTTTTGCTGAGATTGGTATCGTGATCCTCCGCTAGGTGATTCGAGGTCTCACTACACAGTTTTGATGAAAATGAGGTGCCTCTCCTCTTCGGGGATCCACAGTGGAGTCACCGGTCTCCCATACCAAAACAAAAACTTAGGGAGTTTTGGGGGTTTCCCCTATGGTGCTTGAGTTCACCGCTGATATTTACATACCATTTACATATTTTATACATCAACGGGAGATGGCGCTGCGCTCGAATCGAACTCCTCCGCAACCATCATTTTGCGGGTCGATCGGATTGAATCCGATCGAATCTGAATGTGGTTTTTTTGGCTTGGTCGTATAAACGGCCCTATTGTCATTTGTTGGGATGAATTGGTCAGTGGAAGAGTTGACAATATTGGTGGCCTGAGTTGCTGGAAGAAAACCACAGACATTATCGAAGTGGCTCATAATATAAAGAAAGAACTCCGTTTTGAGACGATGAGGAGGTTGTTTGTATGTATGGCATCATTACCATATTGCCGGACTGCGGATCTCGCCGCCGTGCCGGTGTAACGTCAGCGAATTCTGGGGCCTCTTCCGTGAATGTATCCTCTAAAACTCCCCTGAATCGAGGAGAAATCTCGACTCGGTGAACTGGTGGCATCCATGTTGTTTTGACAATCAGCTGTCACTCATTCAGAACTTGCCCAATCAGTGATCGCGTAGTAAATTCCATAGTAATCTCACGTGACGTGATGATTGACAGGCGCTCATTCATACTGGCGTAGCGCGAAAAAAGGAAAACGAGGCTGTCTCACTCGCCCCGGCGGTTCACTTTAACGATCGTCCATACTCCACACGGTGTCGATAGTTTTGTCTTCGGAATAAATGGGCCGGAATTTTTGGACATTTCATCTTTTTGTGGGTTCTCGCCGATGACTGCGCCCTTCCCCTTCTCTCTGTTTAAAGCTAGCTTATACTGCTAGCGACGGAGCCTCACTTTAAGCATGGTCCGTTACAATTTGGCATCCGCGTGGGGGCTAGTGTGTAGTCATTGGGGTTTGTTCATTGCTGGTAGCATATGCCTAGAATATCCGGGTTTTTTGCAAGGTCAATAGTTTCCCCGGGGGGCAACTGTCGTGGGTTGCCGGTGCAGGACGGGTTCCTTTTTAATGATTTGATTATTCCGTAATTGCGCGTGTTCTGAGGTGTGGTCATTTGTTTTATTAGGATTTTCCTGTTGATCAGGGTGTCATTGGGCTTTTTATTGCATCATTCTTTGTGGTCTCTAGTTCTCCCGTTTCACGGTGTTTTGTTTTGACGCTAATTCTGGAAGGGTGAGTGGGGGTCGGTTCCGCTATGGAGCGCGAATTGTTGGACCGTTTGGAGCGCTCTTTCGAGGAGGTGGCGGAGGAGTTTGCAGAATTAACACGGAGGCCCGTGTCTTGTCTCGTTCCGGGTTCATCGGAAGTAAGGGGAGCTGCTAGCCCCGTGCTTCGTCGGGTTCCGAACGCCTCGGACTGGTCCTGTTCCGAGTGCCTTGAACGAGAGAGCAACTGCTCCTCCCATGACTGGTCTTGTTCCGGGCGTCTCAGTCGAAAGGGGTGCTGCTAGGTCAGAAGATCACGATGCATCTAGGCCTGTTAGCACAGACGGGGACGAACCGTTGCCAGCGGGGCGGCGTAAGCCGCTCGTTTTGCCTGATCACTTTAGCAATGACGAGGAAGTAGATTTTGAGGACTGGGTGGAGCGTGTGCAATTAGTTCAGTCAATGGGTGGACTGAGAAAGAAGTCATGGACTTCATTCCTCTGAGGCTAAAGGAGGATGCGTTCCGTATCTATAATGATATGGACAGGGGCGATAAGTCCAGCTTTGAGCGTTTTTGTGAGGCATTTAGGCGTAGGGGTTGCCAAGTTCCGGTTGGTGTGTATAAGGCTACGTTTATGGGGAGGAAGAAACTTGAGAATGAGACTTATGTGGAGTTAGCATCTGCAATCCGAAGATTATTGGTTAAAGCATATCAAAATTTGTCACACTCTGCGAGAGATGAATTAGCTGTAGACTATTTCATACAAGCAATTGGGAATGGTGAGATGAGGGTTCGGATCAGACGGGGGAATCCCAAGACTCTGGACGAGACTCTGGCCACCGCTTTGACTGAGGAAAGTTTTCAGAAGTTGGAAAACTCAAGTGGGTCCGTGGAACCCAAGCAGTCCAAATCGTCTAAGGTGGTCGCCGTTGTCCTGCCTGGTAAGGCAGTGGGGTCAGGTTCCTCTGAGTTGGCCAAATTGAAGAAAGAGATATTCGATCTTACAAGTAAGCTCAATGAAGCTTTAGCCGCTCTTGGTCAGGATAGGATTTCTAGTCAGTCGTCGCATTCGCGCTCCAATATAGAGCTTCCGCAAGCGCCCGGTTAGGTCATACGACTACGTTTATCTATTGTTTGGGTGCACTCACACAATAGATAAACCTCGTCGTAGAGCCTAACCGGGCGCTTGCAGAACCTCACTAATGTTGGTAATCCGCCCTCTACTCAAATCCCTCCGAACAGAGCAGATGCTGGACGAGACCGTCCGCAATGTGAGTTTTGTGGCAAGTAAGGCCATACCATCGATAAGTGCTGGACCCGGATGAGACAGGAGTAAGGGGCTAGTAGTGCTACCCGGTATGCCCGGGAAGGGAACAACCGGAATTTTTAGGGGAGGCTGGGCAAGAATTTGACCCAGTTGTCCAGCCTGCTTTAGATTCTGTGTGGGGTCATCGTGAGCCAAATGCTACCTACGTAAAAGTGAGAATGCATGGCGTAGATTTTTATGCTTTGATCGATACGGGTTCTGGTCAGGAGTCATGAACTGGTCAAAATTTTCGTTGCATGGTCAAAATGACCGATTTTTCGATTTTCACAGCATATAGACCTTGTGCCACCCTGCTGATGTTAGTGAAGAAATCAGTCTAAAATATTGAGAAATAAGAGAGCTATCATGATTTATAACTAACAAATGTAATGGAAAAGCCATTACTGACCACACACATTTTACACGTTTTCTCAAAACGTACATAGGTCAACATAAAACTAAATTCAAACGACATTTCCCAACAAAACTGAGCAGTATCTGTTTTAAAAGGTTCAGGAGGCATCACAGCACACATTTCGCCAGTTAGAATTTCGATAGAAACCTTTTCTTGCTTATATTTCTTATGTAATCATCCCATATGTGAAATGTAAGATAATGATGATTTGTAATAGCAGTGAACATTCCACTTCTTAATCGAACCAGTTTTCTCATGGAATTGCTTCAGCTACTCAAGCAAATGTGTATAGCACATTTTAATGACATAATCAATCAACTTTGGTTGTACAGGGTGTCCCAAAATTACTTGTGGGTTAAATGGCCATCAACAGTTAGTAGTTGGCTCTGTGGTGCTTATTTCAATTTATTCCCCATGGGATTGTGCCCAGACATAGGCCTACTGGATGCAGGCAGTTGAGGTATAGAATAGATAATGTTAACCCTTTCCAGTTAAAGTTATTAAAGATGGCACACAGAGTTCATCTCTCGAGGACATTAATCTGATGTTGACAACGGTAAAAATGAATATTGGTACATCACTCATCATCTGGGTGCTGACACATTTTCAGTGACTGCATTCAATGAAATCAAATCCCAGAAAAAAATGCCGGAATTACGTCATTGTCAAAATCACTCGAAGAGGAAAATAGGAAGATAAATACATGTTGTTGGAAGACCAGGGTCAACATGCTTGGTCCTCAGTACTTTTATGTACATGCACATAATCAACGGTCATCATTGTCACTGTTGGGACGAAAGAATCATTCATTCACTGTTGCATAACAATGGGTTAATTGTACGAAAAGGATAAATGACACTGAAAGGGAGCTGGTTTCTTAATAACGTATTACTATATCATCCTTCACACAACACCCATACCAAGAGAAAGGTGATTTTCAATCCAAAACACTGTCCTGTTCGTCAAAATGGTGCCGTCGCGATTCAGTTTCATATCATGGTATGGCATGGCCAGCACTTTCTACTGCAGTCTACATGCTCTGTGGCAAGTTCAAGTAAAGATATCTGCTGATAAAACTCGAATTGATACTCAAAATCGCTCGAAAACAACAAAAATCTAGGAACTCCACCTGCACTGCCACTTGCTCCGCCACTGCCAGTAGCTCCGCCAGGTTGCTCCACCTCTGACCTTTTCCATATGTTTAATTGTCATTAAAAAACCGCTGAGTATTTTTGATTTTTGTTTCTTGGACATTAAACTAGACTAATTTATCTTCAAAATGACACCAAAATCAACCGTGTAGAGGTTGTTTTAGTGATTCTATGAATGTTTGAATCTGAAAATTTTGCTCCACCTGCAACGGCGCCACCTTATCAGTGTGACCAGTTCATGACACATGACCTTCTACGATGTCTATAATACTGGAAGATCTGTGCCAGTTGTTGAACAAGCAGCATGAAATTCCACTGTTCCCTTAAATGAAATGGTCCATGGACCATGTGCTCACTGGGTTGGACATAATAGTCTAATGACAGAGGGAGGTACATATCAGTTATGAGCAATCTGGGTCAAGTCATTCCCGGAAAAGACTTTGATGATTTTCGGGTTATGCCACCTGGCGGCCATATTGGATGTCCGATCGGGCCGGAACTTCACATGCACATAAAGGTCATCTGCAGGGGACCACATAGCACATTGGAGCGCTTTGGGTCAAGTCATTCCTGAGTGACAGCACTTTGATGATTTTCGGGTTATGCCACCTGGCGGCCATTTTAGATGTCCGATCGGGCCGGAACTTCACATGCACATAAAGGTCATCTGCAGGGGACCACATAGCACATTAGAGCGCTTTGGGTCAAGTCCTTCCTGAGTTACAGCACTTTGATGATTTTCGGGTTACGCCACCTGGCGGCCATATTGGATGTCCGATCGGGCCGAAACTTCACATGGACATAAAGGTCATCTGCAGGGGGCCACATAGCACATTGGAGCGCTTTGGGTTAAGGCGTTCCTCAGTTACAGCACTTTGATGATTTTTGGGTTACGCCACCTGCTGGCCATGTTTGAAGTCAAATGGCTGAACCAATCGCAACCAAAATCACAGGGTGGTTTACTTTTGTTGAGTGATTGAAAACTATACCGCAATAATTAATCTTGACTGACCCAGACCTATAGATTTAAAACAATGCATATTTTTAAATGCCCAGAAATATAAGAAATAATCATCATTTGAAGCTCTAACTTCACATGAACATTAAGTCCAGAATATCAATTGAAAGGAGTCTAATATTTTTAATGCATTTCCACTAGATATGTAGGAAATGAAACAAAGAAAACTTGAGATTTGTGGGTATACTGAAAAAGGAGAACAGCCTCAGTGAAGTGTTTTGTTGAACATGACGAAATAGACCGGCAGCCTTGGTGAACATGAATGGTTCCACTCAATTAGACTTATTCAACCTTGCCACTGTCTGCGAACTTTAGGTTGAGTGCAAAACCAGCAAGCAACTCTACTTTTTACACAGCTGACTTCACAAGCAGTAGATAGCATTGTCACTATGAGCAGTATTGGGCACTATAGTCATGTCTGTTTACCACCATACCCAAACTGACCCCTGTCATACTCTTGAACACCCATTGACCAAAATAACTATGCCATGACAATCCACCAACAATCAGATTGAAGTCAGTTTCACCATGTTTCCAAGGAAGGCATGTTTTGGATATTCTATCTGTTGAATGCACCCCTTATTTAGGTGATTTTGTTGTTCTTGTTTCTCCCATTATAATGACAGTAAATTGAAGACCTCTCAGTGGGACTTATCTATGGTACTCCCCTGAAGTTTCTGCGAAGTTACAGCTTCAAATCATGTTTATTTCTTATATTTCTGGGCATTCAAAAATATGCATTGTTTTAAACCTATAGGTCAGGGTCAGTCAAGATTAATTATTGCAGTACAGTTTTCAATCACGCAACAAAAGAGAACCACCCTGTCATTTTAGTTCCGATTGGTTCAGCCATTTCCGAGTTTTGCACAACTTGCATGTCATCTCCTTAACAGCCCATGCCCTTTGACATGCATGTAAAGGTCGTCTAGATGGAGGTAAATATCAAATTTGAGCACTCTGCCTCAAGCCGTTCCTGAGTAATAGCACTTACTTGATTTTCAGGTTACGTCACCTGGCGGCCATATTGGATGTCCAATCGGGCCGAAACTTGGTATTTTTTAAGGTACCCCCCCCCCCCCCAATGCATGTTTATGCAAGAAATGAAGTTGCTCGCTGAAATAATGACAAACTGTGGCAGGTTCGTCACTTTTGTCGAACTTTGACCTCTGTGACCTTGAAAAGTAGGTCAAATCAAAAACCCATTATATATGTTATGTATCCTTATTAGCTGCACCTATGATAAAAAATTGGAGATAATCTAGTCATTAGTTCAGTAGTTACTGCACTTTTTGTGTTTTTGGTTTCCGCCACCTGGTGGCCAAACTGAGAGTCGAATGGGACCGAAACTTGGTGTCATGGGTCATCTGACCTAGGGGTATATATGTACCAAGTTTCAGATCAATAGCTCCAGCGGTTACGAAACGTGCCCTACTAACGGACAACGACGACGACGACGGACGACGGACGCTGCACCATCGTAATAGCTCACCCCAGTGAGCTAAAAATGAGATTTTGTGTGTATCTGGGGACCCTTGTCCATTCTGGGAGAAATCCAGGCTGAAATGAATTTTAGTTTCCTCGAGAATTTCACGTTTCATGGGCCGATGCTTGTCGCCTCAGTTTCAGGCTTGTGCGTTTTGGGGATTAATTTATTAACTCAGAATGAGGCGTCGGTTGATCTAGCACGTAAGGTCTCACGGTTGCCTTGTTGGTGTGTTCCGTTGGAATTTGCGGTTAACAAATCTAATGAGTGTAAAATTCAGCTATGTTGCAGGGTCTTTGCCAAGCAGACGACAACGATACCAGCCAACTGTGAGGGCATTGTGCCAGGAAAACCTAGGTTTCGTGGTGGTCGGAGGTCGGCCACTGGGTTATTGGAGGCGTTTGCGGGAAACCGACGGGCGAGATGAGACCCCTGGTGGCCAAGACGTTGGTGTCTAGTGGCAAGGGCACTGTACCCATTCGCTTGATGAACCTGTCTTCGGAGCCTCACTTTAAGCATGGTCCGTTACGCATGTATGCCAAGAGTAGGTTAGAAATACAGTACGACTTAAACATGAACAAATTACGACACTGGTTTCCCTGTTCCCTGTTCATCGACATGAGCAGGGCGCCGCCATGTTTGTTGTCAATCACTATCCATTTCCATGGTTTCCTCAAGTAATGCGGTCTCGATCAATATGACATCGCCCTCCATACGTCAGGGTTACGATGCTGGTACAAATCGTTCTCTAACGTTCACATTGTGGTTCACCAGTGTTGATTTCAAAATGGTCGAGATCAATCGTATTCCTCCAAATATGGCTGATGGTGACACTTTCATTACGCAAACTGCCCTGTCCATTGCCAAACCTAGGCCTATCCCACGTGAGTGGAACTCAAAGCAGAATACGGTGGGGAAAACGTGTTTATTTCACAAATCAGCAATAGACGTCTGACAACTGGACTCTTTCAATAGTAAATTATGGACTGCAGGTAGTCCCACCTGTTAGGCCGAGTTTACCTTATTAAGGCACACGCGATAGGGTATTCGAAAAACCTGGACAATGGACGGTGGACGATGGACGATGGACGGCTCCTTTCAGCATCATCGATCTCCACCACCTGGATGATAATTGTCGCATTTCCGACATACCTCCAAGACGTAAAAAATACGCCGCAAGAATTTAAATGAAAAATTGCACCAAATCAAAGTATATCGTGCAAGATTTATAAAATATCATCCTGGGTGCATTTCGTCATTTTCACGAATTTTCTCTTTGCATGGCAAGTTTGACGCCTTGGGACATTTCCGGCAAACAGCCGTACAGTGGGATTATTGCTGGGAAGGGCTGGAAAATTAATGCTACAATGTGTACCGACTATAATTCGGGAATGGGGAGAATGGGTGTCTACAAAACTAATACCTAAGACCTACAAAAGTAAGACCCCACTGTACAAAAGTAAGACCCTGTTATAAAAGTAAGACCCCACAGTACAAAACTAAGACCCTGTTATAAAAGTAAGACCCCACAGTACAAAACTAAGGCCCAGGCGGCACCACTGCAAATGACCTTGACCTTTAACCCCGGAAGTGACCTTGACCTGAAATGAAGGCAATATAGGGCAATAAAGGGCAATAGAGGGCAGAAACCTGCATAAAGAAGCTAACAAGGGTCAATCATGCCTGTCCCTTGTTAGCTCCTTCTTGCAGGTTTTTTTGTGTCCGAGTGGTCAGCGAGGAAGGTGATAGGTCAAGGGTCAAGGTCGTCCTGGTTTCATTGGAATATGTTAATAAACAACGGAGATATTCGAGAAAAACCGAAGATTGCCGAAGATTCCCGAGTGATTCCGAGCATTGCCGAGTACTCCCGAGTGATCCTCCGCGACTTTGCACCCCTAGCGGAGGAATTTGGAACTAAGATAAGCGAGATACGCCCCCTATTGAGTTCATGACGTCCTCTATTGCCTTCATTTCAGGNCAGGATCTCCATTGTCACGTCATGCCCTGGCAAACATGACCGTATGTCCCTTGATAAGTCATTTTTATTGATCCAGAACATTACTGTTTCTGACCATACCCCCACCCCATTATCTTCAACTTCGGACTTAGGCATTTTTTTCCGAGTTCAGGAATGGGACAGGTAAGTGGGAATTTAGAGTATCATCCAGGCGGTGGAGATCGATGATGCTGAAATGAGCCGTCCATCGTCCATCATCCACTGTCCATCGTCCAGGTTTTTCGAATACCCCACGCGATACGAACACGCAGGCGAAAAATGGTTTCACGAAGGATTCATCCCCATGAAACCTTTGTTCGCCTGCGTGTTTGTGTCGCGTGTGGCTTGATGTAAACTCAGCCAAACGTCTCATTACGAGTACAGCCACAGAAATAAGTGGGGTAATCACAGGATATGACGAATATGAATTGACTGGTTGGGGTGGAACACTCTGGTGTTAAATTTCCGGATAAAGAGTGTAAACACGGCGACATTTACTGGTAAACCACTTTTTCCACTCACCTGCTACGTTATGAAGCGACATTCGATTGAGTATTGAAACAATAACTCTTATCTTGAAAAATGTAAATTTTAATGGTATAATATTCGAAACTATCGCTCCTCCTCTAAAGCATCCGAGATCAACAGTGGTAAGTAGATGTTTTGGTCCTAAGTTCCTAAACTTGTACATCACTCACTATTCCTGCAGTTGTGTTACTAGTTAGTAGTACCTAGCCTTACCGGGAAGTGATATCATAGTATCCTTCTTCCTAAACCACAAACCAGTTTTTGATTGCTGAAACAAATCCGAATGAAACCAGAACGCACTGAGGAATATCCGAAGTATAATAGTCACATGCAATCTGTGAAATTTTATTGCTGCATTTTTGGCCTCCAAAACCCTAATCCTGTCAGAAAAATTCACCGACAGACGGTAAACCATTTCATGTCCTATGTGCCGTGCGTGGCAATTATATATTGTGACGATAATCTTGTGGTCGCCTGGGCAGATCGAAACAGCACTTTCCATGTCCTGGTGTATCTTCCAGTAGGTTATGGCGTATAGGCCGGAAACAGGGCTCCACCATTCCAAACACCTATCTCTCCTGTTTATCAATACACGACCGACGTAATTTCCAGTCCTGAAGTCGTACAGGGGCAAAACTGGTTTCAGTCGCCATATTCTCCACCCAATCTTCTGCAACAAGAACATCACAGTGTATTTCACAGTAGTGGTGGTGAGAAGTTGGGCCGATCTCTGCTGTCTGAAGATGTACGACACGTTGTGAAGCAGCCTGTAGCTTGCGCCGTCTGCGTCGAGAGCGTACGAAAGACATCGATAACGGTAAGTTTGCACATCATTACGTTGAATGAAAATAACCATGGGCAGAGTGGGATGAAAATTCATGACATGATAACGTCTTTTTCCACTGTATTTTGGAATCAATGAAAACTGATCGTATTCTCGATAATCTCCGTTTCGACTCTAGAATTATTGGTAAAAATCGTAGACTGCAGAATATTAGAGACCTTAGATCCGTCACGTCGCCGTCCCCGTCCCCGTCGCGGGCAAACAACGTCACGGCGTCATGGCGTAATGCACTGCTGATTCCTGAACACAGAGGAGTTTTGGGGGCATCAGAAAAAACATCGATTGTCGTGAATCTATTCAAAGATTGAGTAAATACACGTTTTGTCGGCCCGCTAGGAGACATGAAGCAAAAATATATGCCTTAAATATATCCGAGATTCGACAGTAAACTGGTCAAAATTCACGACGAAAAGTTGGAAATTTACTCACCTCGTCAGAGCTTCCACGCCGTATTACAGTCCGCCGCAATCTTCTCCACCCGGAGGAATCCCCACCAATTGATGAAGTACGACGCAGAAATGGGAACCACGGTAGGGACGGCGACGTGACGGATCTTAAGGTCTCTATTTTCTTGACGATCTTGCAAATTGTATATTTTTTATGATATCTCACTAACTAATTTTTGGTTAATGTTTCCGTTTATTAACGTTTCTAATATAACTCCATCATTGTTGTGACCACTGAACCATTTTCAAAGAGGTTAATCTAGCTTTCATGTCCCCATTACTTTTATTTTTATATGTGATGTTTTTGTATATGAAAAAAAGTATTTCCGTCATGAATGAAATGGTCCATGGACCATGTGCTCACCGTTTGAACAGTGTAATGACCGAGAGAGGTGCAAGTCAGTTATGAGCAATATCGGTCAAGTCATTCCCAAGTTGCAGGACTTCAATGATTTGGGGGTTATGCCACCTGGCGGGCATATTGGATGTCCGATCGGGCCAAAACTTCGCATGCACATAAAGGTCATCTAGAGGGAGCCACATAGCACATTTGAGCACTCTGGGTCAAGTCGTTCCTGAGTTATATCACATTTGATGATTTTCGGGTTACGCCACCTGGCGGCCATATTGGAAATTTAATCAGGCCGAAATTTGACGTGCTTGTAAAGGTCATCAAGAGGGAGGTAAATATCAAGTTTGAGCACTCTGGGTCAAGCCGTTCCTGAGTTTTAAGCACTTGGATGATTTTCAGTTGACGCCACCTGGCGGCCATATTAGATGTCCGATCGGGCCGAAACTCGGTGTTTTTGAAGGTACCCCTCTAATACACGTTTATGCAAGATATGAAGACTCTCGGTGAAATAATTAAGAACTATGGCAGGTTCGTTACTTTTGTCGAACTTTGACCTCTGTGACCTTGAAAAGTAGGTCAAATCAAAAACCCGTTACGGTATATATCGGGTGTCCCAAAAAAAGTGAACCGCTTTTTGACAAGTATTTTCTCAGCGATAGATACACCGAATTTATTGGAAATTTTCACAGAGTAATCTCAGGGTATCATCAACAAGTCTGCAAAATATCCAAGAGATCGGTCACACATTGTGCGAGTATTGTCAAATTCAAAACAGCATGTTAAAAAATCCAATATCAGAGCTAATGCAATTTGACCTTCATCATGTTCACGCAGGTGTTGACATGCTGTTTTGAATTTGACAATACTCGCATAATTTGCGACCGATCTTCTAGATATTAGACTTGTTGATGATACCCTAAGGTTACTCTGTGAAAAATTCCAATGAATTCGGTTCATCTGTCGCTGAGAAAATACTTGTCAAAAAAAGCGGTTCACTTTTTCTGGGACACCCGATATGTTATACCGGTATATCCTAATTAGATACACCTATGAAAAAAAATTGGAGATGATCCAGTAATTAGTTCAGGAGTTATTGCACTTTTTGTGGTTTTTTTGGTTTTGGCCACCTGGAGGCCAAGCCAAGAATCGAATCGGACCGAAACTTGCTGTCATAGGTCATCTGACCTAGGGGTATATATGTACCATGTTTCAGATCAATAGCTCCAGCGGTTACGTAACGTGCCTTACTAACGGACGACGATGGACGAGGGACGCGGACCGACGACAAAATCTCACGGGTGAGCTAAAAAGCAATTAGACGCACTGAAAATGTTTCTTTTCTTTGGAAGTACTTAGAAAATGAGTGCGACACCTTGTTGAAGATCAAGCACGAATCCACTGTGTCATACTCACGTTTAAATCTTACAGGCAATTTTAGACCGAAAGGGCATGGGCTGTTAAGGAGATGACATGCAAGTTGTGCAAAACTCGGAAATGGCTGAACCAATCGCAACCAAAATCACAGGGTGGTTTACTTTTGTTGAGTGATTGAAAACTGTACCGCAATAATTAATCTTGACTGACCCTGACCTATAGATTTAAAACAATGCATATTTTTAAATGCCCAGAAATATAAGAAATAATCATCATTTGAAGCTCTAACTTCACATGAACATTAAGTCCAGAATATCAATTGAAAGGAGTCTAATATTTTTAATGCATTTCCACTAGATATGTAGGAAATGAAACAAAGAAAACTTGAGATTTGTGGGNGATGCAACAAATTCAGACGTTCATCAGTTTCATTCATGCAAACCTATGTTACCTCACCACTGGGAACTTTAAAAATATGATGCAACAAAGTCACAGAACATTATCTAACCTAGGCTCATACATCTTGCTATGCAAAGACATAGGCCTAGGAGCCTAACACATCGGCCTCTGTACATCCATAGTGAGCTAGAAAGTGGACCTTCTGGAACCTCTGCTTTGTGCACCATTTTGGATACATTTTACAAAATCACTCCAAAGTCTATCTTTGTTGGACAAATTTAGCAATATCTCAAAATATTGCCCTCGGCAGGTATGTAACCTTACTTTATATGTTTGTTTGAATGTGATAACTTTATTGCCTGTTCAAGAAAATGACTTTTCCTTTTACAACTTTTTGAAACTGAGTTTCTTACTGTAAAACAAAAGAGGGTTGCATAACAGTCGATCCTGATTGATATTGAGGGTCCATATTAAACATAAATCAAGGTGGGAGGAGTAAATTTTGTACCAGGGATCTGTAAACATGAAAACTTGACACTCACTTTTCATGGCTGTGACTCAGTGTGTTTACTTCCCCTAAGCCTTAACAGCCCATGCCCTTTACCTCGACAGCCCTAATGGCAGGCCTGCCACGCCTACCTGCATTATATGCCATATTCGGCGCCACAAACGCCTGCAGAGCTTGAAATTCAGTTCAGGTATCTAGATAGATGATAGAGATTGCATCTGGACAGGTCATTTCAAAATGACGCCTTTTTAAAGATCGCCGCTTTTTTGAAATCAGACGTGCTAAAGTCTCTCATCTTCGGGTGGTCTCGCTCAGCCGCGATTGTTGTTGTAATCTCCACAAGTAAACGTTGACTCCCAATGGGCCGTGTAATCCATCAAGCAAACTGTCTTCGACTTTCTCTTTGTTTATGCGGAACATATGACTGCATGGCAGCTAAGTTTATCATGCATTGTTGGTAAATATGTCGTTTCTAGTCAGGATAATGAGGACATTACTGCGATTCACCCCAAAATATACTTACTTCAACTGCCACTTGATATCACGCTGCAGCGCGACCACGATTCCCACCACGCTCAGCGAGCAGTTGTGCGGTTGCGCCACATTCGATCCACTTCCTCTTCACCACGGAAGTCACGGTAAAGCGTTAATTACGGTACAGTGTGACGGCCCAGTCTGATCACATCACATATACATGGCAAGATTTAGGGAAGAGAGCGCATGCGTCTCGCATGAATCGATATCCACACTGATGATGGGGTCGTCTCCACAGTGAATATCTGTATTGTGTCTCTCAACAATTATGTCATTGTTGACCTCAAGACAATCGTGCTTTCTCTACTAGGCGACCAACAGCATCTCTTCTGTCTCTGGTGCTGAAGGGTAGTATGTAAACACTGAAATGTTTCAAAAGAAATGAAACGACCGAAAAAACATGCTAAATCTGAAGTTGCATGGCAGAAACGGTGTAATTTCGTTATTTCCAGTTCATTTTTAGCACTTTCATAGCATAATAGATAATAAACAAGAAGTCAATCTCCAGAATTCACGAATTTTCGACCCCAACCGGGGTCTTTTTCAAGTGGAACTTTACAATCTGAAACTCTAGAAAAGACTGAGCTGAAACCCGAATGTAGAACTACATAACCTGTGTAGACAGGACAAACAAGCAATTAAGGAAAGAATAGCGACCAAGCCCCACGGGTGGCCGCTGGACAATTAAGGAGAAACTAATTCAGCTGAAAGACAACGGGTTGAATAACTGCAGGGTTGCTCAGCCTGACCACAAGCAGAGTGTAAGCAACTGGCGCAGGGCTTCATTTGGCTGAAAGAAAGTCTATAAATTAATAAATACATAACAAGCACAAAGCGAAAAGATGCACAAAGGTCAACACAAAGTAAAGGAATATAAAGGAAGTCAACTTCCAGATTTGTAGGAAAAAAACAGAATGGATAATGCCAATCACTGAGCAATGAGAAGAATAGGGCGAGGAGGAATAGAGCAAAAAAGGGGGGAGGGAAAAACAAGGCCTAGACCAGAAGGGGAGCCACGAACCCTCCGCAACTGGAAAACCTAAAACGAAATAGGCCTAACAGGGTGGGAGAAAAGAAAGAACACGAATGCACGAATGCACCATACTACCCAGAGACTGGGTAGTATGGTGGTGCCACACTAGGCGTCACCACGTTACGGTGAACTTACTCTAAATTCCCACTTACCTGTCCCATTCCTGAACTCGGAAAAAAATGCCTAAGTCCGAAGTTGAAGATAATGGGGTGGGGGTATGGTCAGAAACAGTAATGTTCTGGATCAATAAAAATGACTTATCAAGGGACATACGGTCATGTTTGCCAGGGCATGACGTGACAATGGAGATCCTGTGGCGCAACGTGAGTTCAAGGTAATGTTCGTTGGTGCATACGGCCCTAAATGTCCTCCTTAACTTAAGTTAGGTAATCGCTATGTAACCGGTCAAAATTAATGCATTTAATGCATGAAGAAAGATCTCTAAGAACCTACATTGATCATAATGGTTTGGCCAATCTTTTGCCTCCACGTCGGTTGACTACAGGTGTCCTCACTCAACTCCTTCCATGCCTCCACCGACGTCAGCAAAAAAGACTAGCCTGATGCACGACCTCGACGAGTAAAGGCGGTGACAGACTAGTGCGTACGCGACGCGGAGCGACGCGTTTTCTTTTGTGTTTTTGCGCTCCACTGCACATGGTGCTCAGTGGTGCCTGAAAACACAAAAGAAAACGCTTAGCTCCACGCCGCGTCGCGCTAGTCTGTCACCGGCTTAAGCCTAGGGATACACTGAACGCGATTTACCCCATCGCGCGCGATTTTCGCACGAATCTCTTTGTTTCGGAGGCATTGCGGCATGAAATAACAAAGAAACAACGCGCGCGATGGGTAAATCGCGTTCAGTGTATCCCTAGCCT